>JAHQIW010001077.1:0-239876 GCA_019055375.1 Parelaphostrongylus tenuis
GACTCACAGAACTTCGACCTTAAGTGGATAAATACTACTGTGATTTCAGATTCTAGGCTCTAGAATTATTGGTAGATTCAAATTTATGGAGTACGCCTTCAAACTTCAACGAATTAAGGCCGAATTCGCCTGGAGTGAAAAAGTCTGGTGAGCCCTGGGGGCCTGATAATCAACCATCGATCACGTGTATATCGTGCCGTAAGGCCCACTTTAAAAAACCGGAAGAGGGCAACACCGTACTCTTTGGGGCACATTGGAATTAGGACACGGGTCGAAAATCGTGCTGTTTACTTTACCTCGATAAAAAACATTAATCACGGATACGACCGGAAGTAATGGGGCCTAGTGTTTGGTCGCTGTGTGTATATTTGCACAAGAGGTGAGCGCGGCTTCATAAGTAGTAAAAGTCCTTTATTCCAAAACCAAGAATTAGCATCTGGATAAGCGAAAACTAGTTTTCCAAAGGATATTGAACAACTATAGAACGTTGACCAGCGCTATTGTTTCGAAGTCACATCACTATTATGGTTTGCTGTGCTAGTGTACGATGGTTTTAATATAAGTTTAATTTAAAATTATAATTGGATTTTAGAAAAGGACCTTCTGTTAAGGGCTCAAAGAAGATTAGAAAAGGAAATTGGACATCTGTTTATGAAGATTTTCACAGTGAAGTATCGAGGGTACGATACAGACTCTAGCTGGGTCCTCGTTCGGAAAAATTAGAAATTTTTCAAAAGAATATTAGCAGAATTGGACGAGAGAAGGGAATACGGCGCGCGAATGGTCACCATACATAGTCCGCTACCGAAATTTTTCACGATGATGGTGTGCGTGCTCACTTCGCCAAGTTATATAGGGACGAAAAAGACGAATAAGGCGAACATACGGACCAAGTAACAAGACTAATAGCTGTATTCCTTTCCTGAAATAAAACGTAGGGGTAATGTGGACCTCCCTTGGGTGTTCCATTACTACATGATACTACATCATTGCCTGTAAGGTAATCATTCTATTCTTTCTGGGGCAAAAGATGCTCTCTAGCAATGCGATGTGGCCTTCTTGTTGGGTGTGCAGGTGTAGTTGTAGTTGCCTCGGCCAGCGCCCCCGGGGCATTTAGGCTGACACGCGTCGGTTTCATATCCTGGCCTGGGTCGAATGCTTTGGCATATCATTAGGTATCCTTGATGTAATATTCATAACATCATAGGTTTGCCTAAAAGCAGTGGAAACTAATAAATTTTATCTAGATTTCCTTAGTTTACTTAGGAAGCGAAATGAAATAGAAATGAATGATAAAAATCATAAAATAGCATACTCTTTCGTTTGAGTGCTTTTTTGTGATCTCGCTCAGAAAGTATAGTCCGACAGCATACTTTGAGTCCTTTCATGAGATTCTGTCATAGCCCTTATACAGAGCAAGACACGTGTTTCGGCGCGGACAGTCAGGTCCGTTCAGTTGCCACGGTGCCTTTCAATTCATCAGTTTCCCCGTGGAGATATCCCTTTGAGGACTAGCGTTCCTAGCTAAGCGGCGTCGCGTCGTCGCTGTACGACGCTCCTAGAGGGCGGCATCTGCGTCTCCGTGTGAGAATATCGCGCTGCCTAGTCTGCACTCCCATAAGGGTCTTCATTCTCACGATACGACGCCGCCGTTACAGTAGCTGATTAAGACTCGTGAGAAAAAGGTGGAGGAGAGTACCTCTGGGTATGGACAACCAGTTCTTAGGAAGCAGCCAAAGGCTGCACAAAGAAAATGACAGATTATGCTTAGAGCGTTAAACTACAAAACAAGGCTATTTTGATAAAGATGATTTTGCAGATCCAAATGTTTCAAATTTTGTAAGTAGAAAGATGATACGATGGATTTCTCGATCGATCTCAACTATGAACATTATGCGTTGGTACGATCTTCGTCATTTCACGTTCCCTACTTACTTTTATGTCCCTATGCTCTCCAACATGATTTCCTGTACCTTGTCCACTTTCTACACCTCTACGAACAACTCAAATGAGATCACGTGTACGAATGTTGGGAAGGCCCATTAGTACCGTGAGTAGGCCCCTGGTCCTGTGCAACTGCTTCTCATGTATATCATGCCTTCACTACAGATTTTGAAAGGATGTCATGTGCTGGCTGCGTCTGTCTTCCCACGAGATGGGCCGCCAATCTCAAAAGCATCGTGAAACTGACGAGCGGGAGGCCAAAACATGAGTATTGCACTGTATAACGAGATGAGAGATCTCACGAAAAAGGCTCAATAACTGCTACAGACTTGAAAAAGTCTTTCTCTTTGACGTTTCTTCTCTCTAGTCCTTCCTTTCTGTGCCTTCTTCAAACGAAGAGAAGGAAAAAAAGGCACCAATGGCGAATAGAGGCCCTTTTAATAACGCTAACCGTTTTGGAATGTGAGTTTTTACAAATCCGTACATGTCGAGAACAGTGAGCATACATTTCATTCTCTGTAAAAATAAAAGACGAAGGGAAGGAGGGGTGGTACTGCTAAGAAATCACCACCTATTCAATCAACCCTTTGGGACAGTAGCTGATCGGTCGTGCAACGCGGTTTACGTCATTAATCAGGTATTTTGTCTCAATTGCACCTCAGCAGATTTTCCGATTGCTCTGATACTCCAGATTTTCACTATACATTCCTGTGCTTCTGATGCATGTTATCTCTTAAGTGCAAAGCAAGACCTTTCGAGGGTGATTGTTAATCTTCTTTTAACACTGACGGACCTGCTCGAAACACCTTTCTAGGAACCAATCGGTGATTTTCACAAGTAACGTCAAGCTACAATAAAGTACTAAAGTCTAAGAAAAACAGGACAGACGTCACTGAGCAAAGTCCACAGTGAGCAGCACTAATAGTCAACTCGTGCATGGACATGTGAGCATTAGCCTTGTCCAAAAATCCAGCACAACTGTTTGGGATCGCCAGTTTTGTCAAGCTATCAAATGACTACTGAAAGCTCAGCGGGAAATCTTTTGTACAGCAAAAAAGCCACTTAAAGTAATCATGGTGGGTAAGACGGTCCCGTGCCGTCTTAAAAGAGTCATAAGGACGTTAAATGACTTTAGTACTGAACCAATAAACACCGAATTCATGACACCAGAAGCAATAAAAACAGCATGATTTTAGCATCGCTAAATTCTGGATTTTCTTGCGGACATTTGGGTATGCAACTTACCTTTACCTGCTTTACGATAAAGCAATGTTGGGAACAAATTTGTTTGCTACTTTACACGAATGGCGCGTAAGGGAAAATGCTAATGAGACGGCGGGGAAATCTTAATGGGGCTTTCTGTGTCGCGACTGACCCTACAAACTGTTCTCTCGCAGAATCGCAGAGGAGAGCCGTTCCCATGCTGGCGATTGAGAGCACTTGCCAGCCAGACACCGCCCAGTTCGGGTCCGCGGAAGTAATCCGGTTAATCTTGCGCGTCACCCGCGCACGAGCAGCACGTAAATCTATCCCCAAGACAGCTCCATCTTAAAGCAAATACTTGCATACCAAGATCTTCCCAAGAAAATGCGCAATTAAGCGATACTGAAGTCTTGCCATCTTAGCCAATTGTGGCTAATAAATTTGGCGTTTATTGCTCTAGTGTCAAAGCTTGTTTAACGACCTAATAAATCATTAGCAAGAATACAGTACTCTAAGAAGCTGGGAACTCACCGCCTGCCCTGCTTACGATTCCCAGTCGCTTTCATCGTAAGACATCAGTAGTCCTTTCGAAGAGTCAAAATCATCGTCCAAGCCGCTCAACAGGCGATTTTGTTCTCGAACATCTTCTCCAATTGATATGGTTACCTGCGAAATACGGTGCTGGATTTCGTGATAAAAACGCAGTTGACAAGAACTCCGTTTTAAGCGCTTTCTAGACAGTGGCATGATGCTGTAACTATATGCCCTATAATTTCGAGAGATACACAAAACTTTGAACCGCGGGAGGCAGTTGAACCGGAGTCTTACTATGTCCGAGGACATGTGCTAACCACTGCACTACCGGTGTTCCAATTTTGCTACCACTCTTCAGGCGATACAGGAAATCGATCCTTTTCTGCCTCCGGGAAAGGTGAGTGGGCTTAACTCCTGCTCGCGGTTCACAGTTTTGCATATCACTTAACATTGTTCCAGAACGCCAATTCTTTACGTTGAACAATCCTGCCTTGACCTACCATGATCACCAGGAGATCTAAGTATGCTATATTGCAAGAGCGCGTAGCGCAAGTGGTTTGACGGCTCTGCAACACAATTGGTTGATCAGTCGAAGGTTCGGTTCCGCACTCAGAGCAAAGCTCACCAAACATCCCTAACCTCCGGGGTTGGCGAACTGGTACCACACTTGTCTGGGAGGGTAACAGCACTGACTTGATATGTGGGCAGGCCATTGTAAGTCATCGTGAAGGCCAGATATGTTTGCAGTCATCTTAGGATGCCACGAATGGAGTCGAATGCATGGAGCATCCCTCTAGGATTAATCATCGTCGACAGCTTTATAATTTATACTGCTAGAGAAGGCTAAGGAAAGTCCTAAATCTTGACTTTTTATTCGCACTCCGCCAAAGTTTCCTACGCCAAGTACCTTTCCGGGAAGGGAGTTCTCCTCCGCGAACGCCACTGGTGCACATCACCACCATCACCAAAGTCTTGAAGGATAAAGCTCTCGGCCTTGATCATTCCCTAGGGGATGCTGCTGTATTAGCCCTCACCAGGAATAGTTTTGTGTGATTTGAATATAAATCTAGCCTTTATAATGGCTCATGGTGACCTAACAATGTATCAAGTCAGTGCTACTATCCCCCAGACAAGTCTGGTACTGACTCACCGACCCCGGAGGGACTGGAAGGCTCGAGCCTCGAGAGCGGAGGCGAATCATCGACCACCGATTGGGCAATCATGCGTTTCGCAGAGCACCTCTGACCACTGCGCCACACGTCTCTCCCAGAGGGCTAATCCACAGAAATGTTGCTCTTGAGCTCGTGATTCCAGTCAACCTTGACCATGCGACATTAATGCTTATTCACAAAGTTGGCATCCTTCACTCCTTCTCTTTGGCAGAGAACCTTCCTCGTGACCGAATAAGAGAGAAAGAAGAGAAAATTGAGAACAAATCCAATATTGTTGAATGATGTGCAAAATATCGAAAGTCGGACGAGATTCGAACCCGGATTTCACTCTTTCCGCGAGCTCGTGCCAACCATTGAACTACCGGCGCTATCCCGTATCTGTCAAAGTGACTGAGTTCAATGCCAGCATTGACTTACCAAGCCAAAACGTTGACGGTTGGTTGCTGACAGATCGATATAATAAGGTTTTTTCTCATTACAAGAAGACAAATGGAAGACCGGCCTCGTTCGCTGGAGAGGAAATTTTCATAGGGGTGATAGTAACCGTTGGAAAGCTTAGATTTCTGGCTACAGCCCCAGGTCGCCGGTCTTTAAAATAGCCCTTTTATAACGCTGTAAAATTCATACAAAACCATGTCTCGGCGCAAACTTTTCTCGCCGGACAAAGCTTCTCTTATTAGACAATTAGTAAATAGTCGATAGCGCAATGTTTGCTGATTCCAATGCAAGCCCGTTTCTCTGCAATGGCGGCAGGGGAAATAAAACTGATTCACGTGCTTGAGCAAACTGGTCATTGGCCAATTCACGTGCTGCTGGCGCAAGTCGCAAGACCGGTGCGAGGTCTATCGATCATCGCACCAACGCACGTGGCTGCCTCAGCCACCCGCACGTGAATTGGCCAAAGACACTCTTGATCACAGATGGGAATTTAACCTTTTTACTTGCTGCGTTTCAGAAAAAACGGTCTTTTCAAGAAATGAGCATGGCTTTGGAATTAGAAACGATTAGGCTCTCAACTGATTACTGACACTCCGAAGAAAGAGCTCTGTGCGGCGAGAAGTAAGTGGGTCTGGGACACAGCTTTGTGTGAATTTTACAAAGTTATAAAAGGGTCTTTTCGAAAACCCAGCGAGGTCGGGCTGTAGCCAGAAATCTAAGCTTTCCAACGGTTACCAACACTCCTATGAAAACTTCTTCTCCAATGAGTGAAATCGGTTTTTCATCTGCCCCCTTATAATCAGAAAGAGCCTTTGACTCAACTGTGACGATGTGCCAGCAACTAACCGTCAACGGCTTAGCTTCATAAGTCGATATTGGCATTGAACTCAGCCATTTTAACATGCACAGCGCCAGTAGTTCAATAGTTAACACGAGCTCCCAAAAAGGTTGAAGTGCGGGTTCGAATCCCGTTTGACGTTCAAAGTTTTGCACATCGCTCAACATAAGAATAAAGGATAATCCTCTCGACGTTGATCAATCTCTAAGGGATGCGCCATGCATTCGACTTCAACTTTCAGCTCTGTTTGAGGTGATTGAATGCATATCTGGCCCTTACAATAACTCGCGGAGGCCTCCCGCTGAACCGAGTCAGTGGTGCTTATCCTCCCAGACAAGTCTGAGACCAGTCTCGGTACCAATATACCGACCCCGGAGGGACGGATGGATTGGTGAGGCATGAACGCGAGATCGAACCATTGACCTTGTTTGTGCGCGACGCACAGCACCTCCAGCCACTGAGCTACACATCCGTTGTGCTCAACATTTTTGAATATGTGTTCTCAAGACCATAAAAGATTAAGCATATAGCTCTCGGCGTTGATCAAGCCCTGAGGGATGCGCCATGCATTCGACTTCAATTCTTGACTTCGTTTGAGGTGATTGAATGCATATCTGGCCTTTACAATGACTCGCGGTGGTCTCTCGCTAATTCGAGTCAGTGCTGCTTATCCTCCCAGACAAGTCTGAGACCTGTCTGGTACCAATTTACCGACCCCCGAGGGATGGACGGCTTGGTGAGCCATGAGCGCGAGATCGAACCGTTGACCTCGTGTGCGACGCAGGGCACCTCTAACCACTGCGCCACATGCGCTCTCTCAACATCATATCATCGCTAGAAGGGATTAAATCAAAAGAATACTAATTGAAGAGTAGATCGCCTAGAAACGAGAAAAATCCAGAAGAAGCTCACCTTCTTGAGTGCGGCGACTTTCGTCGACAGCTCCTCGACGAGGCTATCGTTGTGACGTTCCAAATAGCTGCTCTCGTAGCCGCCGCCGCCGCCGCTTGTACTCGGCCCTAAACTCGAAACAGATTCATCCCGAGTTCAGCCGTCATTTCGAAGCGGAGAGGAAAATCGAAGACCACCTCTCGTACCGCGATAAGCCATGCTTCTGCCACCAATGGGATCGATCCGCGCAGCGACCAAGACTCGAATAAGCGCTGAAATACGAGTACAGAACCTGAGTAGGAAGGAGTAGGGGTCGGATTCGGATTGCTACCAAGCCCCCTATATAAATGAGAGCTGAGGCCGCCGCAATCGCGCTCTAATCGAACTGACACGTCATCCCTGGGTCTGGACGATGACGTCATCGCCCTTTGCAATGGTTCATTTATAGCCACGTGGACGCTCAAGTCCCCAATCATTTCCATGTTTATGCTTGTTTGTTCGTTTGTTTGTTTGTTTATTCTTTGTTTATTTGTTTATTTGTTTGTTTGTCTATGTCTCTCGGGTGTTTCAGTCAGTGTGGAATCCTCGTTTTCTTGCTGAATTGCTGCTTCAAAGCTAAGTTTTGAAGTGATAACAATTGCGAAATTTATAGAGAACTGATGTGCACGAAATCTCTAACACTTTGGTGGTTTTTGTTTCGCGAGTTATAACTTAAGAATCACGCATAGGGCCGTTGTTCCTTTTCTGCTATTTATTGTATTTATTTGTTTATTTATTAGATTTTTTCTGTTTATAAGGGCACAAATGAAAAACCGACCTCATTTGCTGAAGAGGTACATCTCTTAGAAGTATACCCAATAATATGAGCGCATGTGGCGCAATGGTTAGAGGTGCTTTGCGTGCACATGAGGTCAGTGGTTTGATCTCGCGCTCATGGCTCATCAAACCATCCATCCCTCCGGGGTCGGTAAATTGGCACCAGACAGGTCTCAGACTTGTCTGGGAGGATAAGCAGCACTGACTCGGTTCAGCGGGAGGCCTCCGCGAGTCATTGTAAAGGCCAGACATGCATTCAATCACCTCAAGCGAAGCTGAAAGTTGAAGACGAATGCATGGCGCATCCCTCAGAGATTGATCAACGTCGAGAGCTTTATCCTTCACCCTTTATACCCAATAATGTGGAGTGCTGTGCAGAAACATTTGCATCAGCCGGGATTCGAACCCAGATCTCACTCTTTCCTGGAGCGTATGCTAACCGCTCCACCACCGACGCTCGTTTTACGTAGCACTCTTTTTAACGCTATAATTTACGCTATTTCTCAGGAGCATTAGTAACCATTCGAAAGCTAAGACTTGAGGCTGCAGCCCCACATCGCCGTTTTTCAAAAGGACGCTTTTATCACGCTATAAAATCCAAAATCAAACTAGCTTTAGATACGATTATTTCTCGCCGGGCAGAGCTTTTTCTTCGGGCTATCGGTAATCATTCGATAGCGTAATCGTTTCTGATTCCACCGCTGTGCTTACATCTCGAAAAGACCGTTCCTCTGAAACGCAGCAGGTTAAATAAGTTCAAATCCCATCTGTGATAAAAAGGGTCTTCGGTCAATTAACGTGCCTGAGCGTGAGGCGTTCCCGTGAACTGCTGACGCGATTCTTCTCTACGCGTTCATATGCCCGAGAGATCGATGACCATCGCGTCATCGAACGTGGCCGCCTCACGCGCCTCACGCGGTGGCACGTGAATTGACCAAATACCCTCTTGATCGCAGTTGGGATATCAACTTGTTTTACCTGCTGCGTTTCAGAAGAACGGTCTTTTCAAGATATAAGCACAGCGTTGGAGTTATAAACGATTGCGCTATCGAATGATCATTAAGAGTCCAAAGAAAGAGCTTTGTCCGGCGATAAATATGCGCGTTTGAGACATGGTTTTGTGCGGATTTTACAGCGATATAAAAGCGTCCCTTCGAAAAAACGGCGAGGTGTGGCTGTAGCCAGAAATCCATGCTTTCGAATGGTAACTAAACTCTCCTATGAAAACTTTTTCTTCAACGAATGAGGTCGGTTTCTTCATTGGTCCCCTCGTAATCAGAAAGAACCATTTTTGGCTTACCTGAATACTTGGACGGCCCATCTTCACCGACAAAGCAAGCCTCGGCACAGGAAAACTGTGCTGCTTTGACTGTATTATTCCCTGGGATCCCGAGGTGAGCCTAGTGGCAGCTTCCTCGGGTGATCACCACATTAGAGCAGTCACCGGCCCTTGGGGATTAGAGGGAGATTACTACCTTTCGATTTAACTATCAAGACGGAGGTCATTCCTTAGTACGGTTTACTTCTAGCTGGGCTTTTCGAGTGGAAACGTGGGACTCCTCAACTTGGGTGATCCTGCTGGGGAAGTGAACTCCCCGCTGTACTTCGCAGTCCGATACTGCAGTTCCAGGAACACTTTCTAGCCACAATGAGGCGGTAAACCATTTCGGAGGTAGCTATTCATTGATCTTGTTTATTCATTTATCAACTTTTCAGTATTATACCTTTATTTCGAGTGCTTTATTAAGACCACGCTCAAATTTCAATAGATCCTTTCATTATTATTTGAGCCAACTTGTCATGTGGTCTGTTAAGGGCTTTCACTTGACATAGAGTGTAAAACATTCGTCTTCGATGACTCTCTGTAAGGTAGCAGAGCTCCTGAGAGGACTGACTAAAAAAAGATTGAAAGACGACGGGTTCTGCCCGACTGACGAGTCTGTAAGGACCAAACGCGTGTATTGGGCTGTACAAGAGCCCTTACCAGACCACATGACATGTTGGCTCAAATAATAATGAAAGGATCTATTGAAATTTGAGCGTGGTCTAAACGAAGACTCGAAATAAAGGTAAATGCGATAAAATTACCAGCCAACGAAAAATCGAGTGTGCAACAATCTGTGTTAGGTTAAAATTTCACTTGACATAGTGTGTAAAACGTTGGTCTCCGATAACTCTCTGCGGGGAGAGTTGGGCTCTCGAGAGAACTGGCTATAAAAAGATCGAAAGTCGACGGGTTCTGCCCGGCTGACGAGTCTGTGAGGACGAAACACGTGTCTCGGGCTGTACAAGAGCCGTTACCAGACCACATGACAAGTTGGCTCAAATAATAATGAAAGGATCAACTTTTTAGTATCTGCTGAATCATTGAAAGAACCATTATTGCGTTGCAAAATGCTTTGGAATCAATGCGTTTGCGTAAATGTACATATTTTGCATCGCATGTCTCATTTGTTAACGTGAACTCTCCCAAAAATAATCCGGAATCTCATCATAAAGCTTGAATATTTGCTTGAATAGCGGCTATATTGATAGCGATCTGTTTATTAAAGGACCTCAGAACATCAATACGACCATTAGTCTGGTAGAATGGCTGAAACCTTTTCAGAGTTTTGGTATAGGCATTTCGAGCGGTATCTACGTTTCGCTGTTACTCGTACGCATTATCAAAACAGTCGATAGGAAGGATATGCTTGCGTAAAAGGCGTAAGCCATGCAAGCGACAATCAATCACTCTCGAAGAATGCAACATTCAAGTGATCTTTTCACTTGACGTGGAGTGATACATCTTTCGCACCGCTACTGTTAGTTGTAGGGGCGAGCCATAAGGCATGGTGATACTGATGAGGCCTGCGAGAACGCCGAACGTACGTTTATTTGCCGTATTAACGCCAGGTTAGGGTCCATGCTTCTTGAAAGTCGACTTTTTTTGAAATTTATGTTTTTATAATGTATTGCTTAAATGTTAAACGACAACAAATAAATATCCGAGCTCATTTGCAGCGCAAGAATTTCTCCATAGGAGTGTTGGTGATCATTCGGAAACTTCAATCTCGGGCTAGAGCATTGTGTGACCGGTTTTCGAAAAAAGCCTTTATTATAACGCTGTAGCATTCAAGGCAAAATTATGTTCCACGCCCTCCCCGCGCTTTCATTTTTCTCACGCGTATGATCTGCGGGAAGCAAGGAAAGCATATGAATGTGTAGTGAAAATCTCATAGTATCTGAGTCAATCGTTTTTATTGTGTTTCTTTCAAAGCGGAGAAAAAATTCCCAGTTGAATAGCTGTCTTAAGTTGCATCCCAAATGTCTAACACTTGGGGTCTTCGACCGATCGCCCGCGCCCCTCACGCGTAGATTAGCCGGTAAACAAGCTCGCCAAGCGTATGAAACTCGATTTTATTGCTACTGCTGCATTGCAGTGAACGTCTTTCCGAAAAATAAGCACAGAGTTGGAATCAGTGAAACTTATACTGTCGAATGATTACTAATAGTCTAAAGTAAGAGCTCTGTCCGGCGGGGTGTAAAGCACAAGTCTTTATTTTCTCTCACAGCGTCATGCAAAGGGCTTCTCCAGAAAGCGAACACATTTTTGAGCTCTTCGACACTTGTGCTGTCTGAAGAGTACAAAAACTCTAGGAAAGTTTTAGCATAGGAAGCATACGCCTAGATAAAAAAAACGCGTAGTCGTGTGAAACATGTATCTATTTTGGATTTTACAACGCTATAGAGAAGTATTTTGGAGAACGGCGCCACGCACGGCTCTAGCCAAGGATTCAACCTACCCAATGATTACTAGCTCTCCTAGGGAATGTTCTTGTCCAACGAAGGAGGTCGATTATTCATTATCGCCGTTTAACATATAAGTACTTGTATTTCTTGGCGTCAAGCAATTATCTGACAATTCAGTAGTTTCTTGATGAGCAGATATGAGCTTGGTGGTCCTATTTAATTCGCTACAATATGATCACACATACGGAAGTCAGATACTAAAAATAGAAATGTCAACTTCGCCTTTTAACAAACAAAATGACTGTAAAATACGATACATAAAACACAAAGTACAATGTAGAC
The DNA here is from genome assembly GCA_019055375.1 of Parelaphostrongylus tenuis. Classification (NCBI taxonomy): domain Eukaryota; kingdom Metazoa; phylum Nematoda; class Chromadorea; order Rhabditida; family Metastrongylidae; genus Parelaphostrongylus; species Parelaphostrongylus tenuis. The sequence goes on from JAHQIW010001077.1 coordinate 11,911, forward strand.
TTTTTTGTTGCCCACGGGTGAGCGTAAACAACTGGAAGATGTCTGTCTATAAATTAACAAGTATTTTAAATTAGGAGAGGCTCATGTAGCTCAGGGGTTAGAGATACTCTTTAATGCATGTGTGGTCGTTGTTCGATCCCGCTCTCCGCTCAGGCCCGTCGGGCCCTTCTTCATTCCGGGTTCGACGATTTGCTATCAGATTTGTCTGGGAGAATGGCAGCACGGACTTGATAGCTTGGTACGAGTCATTATAAAGACCGCATATGCATTCAGTTTTCAGTTATCTCTAATAGTACCATTAATGGGTTCGAAGGCACATCACATTCCTCGGATTTCGATCAACGTAAGAGCTCTGTCCGGCATGCTGTAATGTCATGCAATGTGAATTAGGTTCTTTTCCGTTTGGTAGCACAGATCTTGAAGTCTAATCACTACGCTGGACAAGAAGTTTTCATAAAGAGTGTTGGTAATCATTCGAAAGCTCAAATCTCAAACTAGCGCTATACATGGCCGGTTTTTTGAAAAGATCCTTCTATGACGCTGAAAAGTTGAGGATAAAATCATGTTTCACATCAGTCGCGCTATTCAAACATTACTTCGCTGGAAGCACGAGAAGCACATAGACGTGTGAGGAAAATCTTCTAGTATCAGAGTCAGACGTTTAATTCTCAATTTCTTCTAAAGCGGAGAAGCAATTCCTAATGAAATAAACCTAACTTAGACGCCATCGATCAATGTTGGCGCCTACTCCCCATCCCCATCTCATGGCCCGTGGATTGGCCAAAGAACACCTGCTCGCGCATGCTGATCAATCTTATTTTCCGTTCTGCGTTGCTGAGAAACGGTCTTTTCAGAATACAAGCACAGCGGAATCGATAAATTTTACGCTATCGAAGATTACTGGTAGTTTGAAGAAAGAGCTCTGTACTGCGAGAAGAAGATGCGCCTGTAAAACAATTTTATTCTGAGTTTTTTCAGCGTTATAAAAAAGTGCGCATGTGGCGCAGTGGTTAGAGGTGCTCTGCGTTGCACACGAGGTCAATGGTCCGATCTCGCGCTCATGGCTCACCAAGCAATCCATCTCTCCGGGGTCGGTAAATTGGTACCAGGCAGGTCTCAGAATCGTTTGAGAGGATAGGCACTGACTCGGTTCAGCGGGGGGCCACCGCGAGTCATTGTAAAGGTCAGATATGCATTCAATCACCTCAAACGAAGTTAAAAATTGAAGTTGAATGCATGGCGCATCCCACAGGGACTGATCAACGCCGAGAGCTTTATCCTTTATCCTTTATATAAAAAGGTCCCTTCAAAAAACCAGCCACGCATAGCGCTAGCCTGATATTTAAGCTTCCGAATGATTACTAACACTCCTAATAAAAACTTTCTGCTCAACGTAAGGGATAGGATTGAAAATGTGTGCTACCAAACGGAAAAGTACCTTGAATTGTATTTCTGGATGGCATATTTCAGCAAGAGGTACAAGCATATTGTTTCATTATAGATTTTTGACACCATTTGTCAATCGTCCCATCCGGATTCCATCTTTTGTTCCTTGGCCCTTTTTGTGCTCGAATCTACCGTGGCTGTGCTGAACAGTTTTTGCGTGGTTTTGTTTCAAAGAGCTTTTCGCCATGATGTCGTATACGACTAATCTTCTAGACGGCAGTAGGTTAATTTGTAAACTCATAGAATAAAGAGTAGAGCTCTCGGCATTGATCAATCCCTGAGGCATACTCGATGAGTTCGACTTCATCGAGCGTCGTTGGAGGAGAAGTAGCATGTTTGGCTTTTACAACAACACACAGTGACGCTACCGTGCATGAATCCAGAGCTGCCATCCACCCAGCAAGACGCTCACCGGCTCCGGAGGGATGGAAGGCTTGGTGAGCCTTAGGAGCTGGATTGGACCATCGACCACGAGTGTGTCACAGGCCACTTTTAATCATTTCGCCACACCCATCCTTGTTAGCTCACTGATTGAGAATGTTGTAACAAATAGAATCCATCTCCAGTTAATTTTGTATAAGAGAGAAATTCGTTGAGCACATGTGAAGTCGTTTACTTGCGGTGGTAGGGAGTTTTTTTTAAGTTAGTTTTTTATGTGAAAAGTCATTTATGACGTTATGAAATGATTTTATGGCTACAAAGTGCTTATCAGCAGTCTATAGCCTGTGATCACGTTGTCGTGCTCTTGTCACTTTCCCTTTTTTTCCCCAGAAGATCTCTATAACGATCGATTTTTGCCTTCTGCTTTTTTCAGATCTTCTCAGAAGTTTTGGCATTAGAGCAATAAAATCCAAATTTAATAGCCGGAAGCGATTTAAAATTGCTTAACAGCACTATTCAAAGTATGCGCTATGAGCCTGAACATATTTTTATATCTCTCAGGTAAGAAATCGACGCGTGCGCTCATAGAACTCGTCATCCTTGAATTCAGGAAATGTTATCAGTCCTCGACGCAAATGATTGATATCTCGAAATTTCTTGCTCAGGAAGTCCTCCAGCGACCGAAAGAGGTAATAGACCGGGACAGCGGCAAGTCAGGGACTGTACGGCGGATGATCCAGTAAGTCAATGTCGGATCCTCTTTCAGTTGCTTCGATGACGGACTTTCGACCAACTTCGCGTGGATGTCAAGAGCGCAGCTGGACCTTCAAGTCGGTGTTTCCTGCGCGAAACTCAGGAATCGAAAAGCTGTTTGCCTGGACAGAATCCTGGGCCTTTGCGCGGTTGATGTTTTTCGAAGGAGTGGTAAAGCAGCAAATTGCGATAAAGGCTCGTTGAGTGGCCATAACGCGCAAACGTGGACAAATTTGGCATCAGAAGAAAGCTCAGAAAATCCTACACAAAGTAATACCGATTTTTTTCTTGAGAGATGGCAGAATACCTTGAATAGTATTGTTAAGCAATTCTAATACCTCTGATTGATAAATTTGATGTTTGTTGCTCTAGTATCAAAACTTATGAGAAGACCTAATAACGCGTTCAGATTGTAAAAAATGGCTAGCCCTGAGTTTCGTTTTGCTCTCTGTTGTAGGTATTTTGAGTCGTTGCAGATCACAGATATCCAATAACTGTCAACTTGACTGGGTATAAGTACCCATAAATGCATGAAGACCCAACCCGTTGACACTTACCCGCTGACATCTTTGATGCTTTACATCGAAGGAAGGGTGGTAGCAGAACGAAGGCTTCAGTGGTATAGTGGTAGTGGTAGCACGGTTTGGCTGAGAAGCGGGTTCAAGTCCTTTGTGGAGTCGAAGACTTTGCATATTACTTAGAATCTTTGTAGAAATTACACGTGTGTTTATCTGACGACTTGTTTAGATTCTCAAGTTTGTTGTGAGAATGGAATCGTTGCTTACATTCGTCAAATTTATTCACTATATTAACGGTTCGAGTTATATTAAATATTAATAAAATATTAAATATTAACGGGTCTTTGCTGACGTAAACCGGTTTGCCTTTCGTGTTCTCTCTCAAATGATCGATGCGTAGGAGACTCGTCCATCTATATTAATGTTACTAACGACGTTTTATTTTCGTCTTTATCGTTTATATCTGTTTCCTATCCTTGTTCCTTACTCGTTTCTCATGTTCATATTAACCCGTTTTGCCTTGCTCAATGATTATTCCATTCCTTTCAAATCAGTCTTCTGTTTAGGTGCTGCTCATGTTATAATTCCGAAATCGGCATGGTGTACATAGACGCAAGTGAGTTGTTTGCCTTATCAACTGGAAAACGGTGGCCCAATTTTTAACCCTTCACCACGTCCTGTACCAAATGAGTACACGTTTGTATGCAGTATATAGACGGGTTACGAAGATTGCCTCGCCCCTTATTCAAAATTTGGTATTTAAGAAACGTAGGTTTCGAAGAGTTTTCCTCGTCATCACTTGATCGGATATTACTGAAGAGACTTGTGTAGGTGTTTTGGTTCTTTATCATCATTCGGAAAACTCTTGAATAAGCTACCCTTTTCGCTAGACAAGGACTCTCCATTGCACTCTTAGTAATTAGTTGGAAGCACAAATATCTGGCTACTGCGCTACTTGCTTCTTTCCTGTGAAAGTCCTTTTATAACGCTATAACATTCGGAATTCAATTATGTTTTACACCGGCTACGCACTTCGGCTGTTATTTCGCTGTAAGCGCGATAAGCATCTGAATGTGTAGAGAAAGTCCTATAGTACCATAGTGATAGGCTTTATCTGAATTTCTTTCAAAACGGGGAAAAATCCCTAATTAGATAACAAAATTGCGGTCCACATGTGAATCGTGCCAATGCGATCGGTCGATCTCGCGGAACGCCGTATCGAATCTACGGCCATCAGACACCTCGCTCACACACTAACCGATGAATAGTTGCGCCGCGTATGTGAAACTCTATATGATTTTCCCTGCTACACTGCAGTGGCATGCTCTTTCCAGAGAATAAGCACAGCGTTGGACTCGTGGAAACTTACGCTGTCGCAGGGTTGCTTATAATTTGAGGAAAAATTTCCGTCCTGCGAGAAATATGCGTGTGTGGAGCACAGTTGATTCCTCTCTGCTACAGCGTTTTAGAAAGGCTTTTTCAAAACGCGGCCCCGTAGCGCAGTAGCCAAAAATTCAAGCTTTACGATTACTGAAAGTGCAATGGAAAGTTTTTGTCCAGCGAAAGTGGTCGTTTCCTCATCTGTTTCCGGGTAACAGAAAAGATCCGGTACACGTAGTGAAATACAAAGCCCGTGTGTTCTCATGGCCATTCGAATGGGCCAGGCAACCAAAATTACCGCCGTAAACCACTTTTTTTGTTTCCATCTTTCATTCAGACTTTGATTTTCAGTGATTTATTTTACCTTTCGCAATATCTTTAGTGGTCCTTAGTCGCAGCACCAAAGACGTATCGTTCAAAGCGAGGTAAAAAGTGCTTATTCATATGTAGCTAGAGCGCATGGAGCACAGTGGTTAGAGGTAGTTTGCAACACATATGATCGATTGTTATACCACGTGGTTAAATATGCATTGCAATCATTTTTGAGCCACGCATGTCAGTGGTCTGTCAAACAGGGCTGACTTATAGAGCCCGATACACGTATACGATAAGAACGATAAACGATAAAAACGAAAAAAAACGATACAATAAAAAGACGAAAAAGGGTAAGCAACGTAAACCTTACCAAGCCTTCCATTTCTCCGCGGTCGGTAAATTGGTACCAACCTTATCTGAATTGATAGCGGCACTGATGTGATATATCGATATGTCGTCGCAAGTCGTTGTAGAGGCCAGATATGCATTCATTTACCTCAAAGGATGCTAAATATAGGCGAATGTATAGCGTGCCCCTCAAGGGATTCATCAACGCCGAGTACTTAAGCCGTTTTATTTCCGTGCAAAGGTTGCTGACCTCTTTTCTTTCATTTTGGGCTGTCAATTTCGTGCTTACTGATCCATTTTATCAGTTCTCATCTCATATATCCAAAAATGCTGAGTGATATGCGAATCTTTTGACCTCAGGCGGAAGTTGAACGCGCGTTTCACCCATATGGGACGCGCATCCTACCACCAGACCACCGAGCCATTGATCTCCTCCTCCTAAAATATTGATTTCGAGGCAAACAGTATGGAATTTTGAGGAATCAATCCGCGTAAATGATTATCTGTCATATTTTTCAGATGGGCAAGTTTGCGAAAGGAGGAATTCTATCATCGCTTATATTCTATCCTTCTTCAGCTTCATAATTCTTTTGTGAGTTTCATGTCTCTAAAGTCTAGGTCTTTGGCATGAACTAATTCTACTTACTCGAATCGTCCAAATACAATCCAGCCATGATTGTATTCTTTTTTTTTTAGCCTTTCAGGAGCGGGACCCAGCCCTCCGCATCTCTAGCCCCCAAGGCGTCAAGTCAAACAATAGAGCGTGTTGCGTTTAACAATGGCGTCTAATCACCAGCATGCTGAGTCCATCAGTGGCGTCTAACAATGAAGCGTGCTGCATCTTGCAATGACACGCTGGGGGTTAGACGCCGTCGTTAGACGCAACATGCTGGAGGTTGGAGATGCAGAGGGCTGGGTCCGGGGTCCTGAAAGGGTTGAGTTTGAAACTTTTTGATACTTTCTTTTGAGTCATTCCCATGATTGTTTCAGTTTCAAATCTCTGTTCGGTCTGACCAGCAATGTGGATCCTATACAAAGCAGAGATCATCTGAGGAGATCGAACACTGGTGGAGGTGGAAGATGGCCAGGAAGCGGTGGGCCAGGAGGCCCAGGAAGGAACGGTGAGGGAGTTCAATAGTTTTCTGATAATCAGGTGCACAGTTCTGTAACCACTGTTTACTTACGCTGCTTCTCCTTTCCAGTTTTACAATGTAATTGTATTTGCTGTTTTGTTTTCCAGAAAAAATTGAGTAAGCAAGTTCTAGTGAGACGTTTCACTAGTGGCTAGAAATCTATTGAAATCCAGCCCTACTCGGCCTTTAGAAGTGCTCAGTTTGAAAAGTTGAGCTGTAGAACCTCTATAGTTCGAAGAACTCTCTACGTTTACTGGTTGTTAGCAGTGGAATAATGTATAGATATATGTCATAGATTATTGATTGACAAGAATTCTTTTTGTTTGATCGCCTTACAACGGTGGTATGATGTTACAGATATGCCCAATGGTGTTGAGTAATGTGCAAAACTTTGACATCAGGTAGGACTCGAACCCATTAGGGTATCCGTCTGGGGCGCGTGTTCAACCAATTGCACTAGCGACGCCTGTTTTGCCATTACTTTTTCAAGGATTATTATTCGGTAGCAAAACATTCGACTTTAGGTAGCAGTTAGCAACCAAGTTTCAAGTTCGATTTGGTAAGAGTAGTAGAGTAAAGTGTGGTAACAGAGCGCTGGCTTTGGTTGTGTTGTGGTAGCACGGGCCTTCGGTATAGAGTGTATCGCGGGTTCAAGTTCTTCCTGAAATTCAGTGTATTCTGTACTACTCAATAATTTCAGCTGTATATTTATGATTCCAGTAGGTATCCAAAAATGGAACTTGAATGTTAACGCATCCACTTGGTGCGGTTTTCCATCGATTGGAGCGTGACATTTGTGTGCACCCGTTTCAGTGCATATCTCCTGGGATTATAGAAAAAGATGCGCTGAATTGGTTTCTTGAGAATGTCGTTCTGTTGTTAGGTTCCCCGGATAGCGAAAGAAAAAGAAAAAAAGGCGAAATTCTATGCTAAAAGAGGGTTTAATTGATTCGCGCATGTAAAAGACTGTTCAATTGTTCATGGACACTATGACGTTCTACCGGTTGATATGTGAAAGCGTTAGGTTATGTTGTCGTGCATCCTCTTATTCCAACTCTCTCATAGAAATACTTTTTTATCTGAATTATTTTGAAATCTATCAAAATCATATCTGAAAACCACCGTTATAAACGATAACTACTAAGTTTGTTGCAAAACATTTGTAATCATAGGTAATTTTGCTGCACGCTCATCGAAAGCAGTTGTCATTACATCCAGTTGGTTACAGTAAGCCAGCACCCACGTAGTTGTAGTGCTCTGAAGGAGAAGCTGGAAGTAGCACAGGAATGCCATTATGACGCAAGCATGATCTCATAGGCCCACTGGATACCGCCCATCATACGAATATTATCTAATAAGAATCTGGCAATAAGTCGATGACAAAGGGAGGAGACCTGACAGTGAAGCGCAAGACTGACGCTTGAAAACCATCCTAGGAACGCGACAAAATCTTGTATTACAGAAATAGTGATAGCAGAACAGTAGCCCGACGATGTAGTAGCAGATGCGCTCACGGAAAGGGTGAGATGTAGGTGCAGTTCCCGTGCGAGGCTCGAAGTTTTGCCTATCATTCAACATAATTGGATATCTAATCAAATGTTTTTTCTTCAAAACTTGCGTGAAGTTGGTAAGCCTGCTTGAAATTTGATGAATGGCGTTTCAGTGGCTTTGCTTTCCTCGGATCCTTCTACCTACTTTTGCAAAAAAGTCAATTGCTTGTTGCCATATTGGGTTGGCTAGAAATCTCCCGGACTTTTTCGTTTTCTTAATTATTTCTCATTCGTCTAAGTTTTTGTCTTTCTGTCGTTTCGAGCCAGTTTCTTGCGGTTTTTTTTTATTATAACGCTTATATATTTGTTTCAAGATGCAATTATTCAAAGAGCAAGATCGAGACACGAGTATCGTAAGGATTCAAATGCCACTTTGACATGCAACGCGATGTTCGTGTAGCATCAACAGTCGTTTTCGCTCTCGGCACATCTCCATGTTAAAACAAATGTCTAAGTGTTGTATATCAAAATAATCGCACCAAGCTGTTCTAAACAATAGTAGAAACACAAACTTAAATGGACGAGAAATAATTAATGAAATCGAAAAAGTCCGGAAAGTTTCTTGCCAATCTCAGTGCACCATGTTAATGAGGTAATTTATTTGATAATCACTAATTCAATTTTAATGATTTTGAATAATGGTAATCATCTTTGTAGTATTTAATCTTACTTTCTAATAACTCAGTGAATAATTTATCACTACATCGGTGACCTTTTCCTTATAAATAATTAATTTGCTCTGAAAAGCCGAAGTAGCTAGAACGTCAGTCAATTGATTTTGAAGAAGATTGATCAACTTCGAGGAAGTTTTTGAAGAACTACACTTTGTAAAGTATCCAGTGATGTTGAGTGATATGCTAAATATTCGACCTTAGACGGCAGTTGAATTTATGTTCCACCCATACCGCCGTGCGCATGGTGCAACCGCACCACCGAAGTCACAGCTTTGTTAGCACTTTTGCGCCAAACCTCGTCTGGGTTCGTCTATTCATGCCGTAGCTTAGTGAAAGTTGTTTTTTTGATTCCATACAAAATACCAGTTGTTACTCGACTTGGAAACGTACCGGTGGTGTTGAATTAGTACACCCTTTTTCTACGAAGCACCGAATGAATAGCATTCATATTCACTGGAAATAATTTACACCTATGATGTGAGTTGTTTGTAGCACAGATGAAGAGCTGTACCTCAGCGGCTGACTCGCCAGATTCGAAACAGTCACAACTTGGATCTGAATGATGGGATTAAAGTCTGTTTATGGCCCTCGGAATATTTAATGATGAGAGATAAATATGCTGCATTATATCGCTTATCTGTCCCATATCTTAGTAGCTTTTGAGGAATGAAAGGGCCAAATAAGTGAAGTTCTTTATCATTGAATCATTCTCAGATCTTTCCCTTTTTAGCGATGATTGTTGGAATGATGGAGCGTTGTTATCAAATCGTATTTTGGCTCGCAAGCTCATCTATGCATAATTTGTAGAAACATTTTTTAGGCGGATTTCGTCGTAATATTGGTGGCTTGCCGCGCTCGAGTGGAATGTCATGTCCACCAATGGCGGGAGGTGGATGAGGCAGGTAAGGCGAAGTTTTCTTTCGTATGGGCGAACGTACTTTACAATAAAATTTTCAAGTCATAAATAATGCCAATAGCGCGTCTGGCGCTGTAGCTAGTGGTGCTCTGTGACACACATATGGTCGATCAGTCGATGACGATGTTTCCATCTCGCGCTCAAGGTTCACTAAGCCTTCCAGACCTGCGGGTTTCGGTGAATCGGTACTAGAGTTGTTTGCGAGGATAGCAGCACTGACTTGATACATCGCTATGTCACGGCGAGTCATTATAATGGTCAGATATGCATTCAGTCATCTCAAGCGATGGTTGATAAGGGCAGAGTTATGGCGTATCTCTCAGGTATTGATAAATGTCAAGAGCTTTATCCCTTTAATCCTCTAAGTACAATGCGGCTATAAGTGCGTACTCAAACTCGTTGTAAAAGAATATTTTTGTGCGTCAATTCACTTTTCCTCTCTTACATTGGAGTTCTGGCCGTTCTCTCAAATACTACTGTCAAGCTTCGTTAACTGTGGTATGGTGAGATGGCGGGGTGTGGGGAATTGAAGATTCGTTAACTTATGGAAGAGACTTCAGTCTTTATAGTCTGATAGAGTGTTCTAAGCCTTTCAGCCGAAACGTACGTCTACTATCAGAGATGCCACACCAGAGCTCATGAAAGGCTTTAAACATCATCAGACTATGCTGAATCGTCCAAGCGAAGTCATAAATAGTTGACTGAAAAGTATTGGTTTACTTTAACTCTTTGTACGTGAATACTAGGTTTAGCAAAATGTTCTGGGAAGTTTTTGAAAGTTTCGTTTTTATGCTCAGACTGACAACAATAACTATTCTTTGAGTATAAAGTATGCAAAGTATAGGTTTTTTGTGAACAAAGTGAAATGGGTGCAGCTTGTTGACAACGGTCCGCTGTGAAACGCCAAGTTCTTCAGCCAACTCACGAGTGTTCGATGAAAGCTCAGCATCTAAAGCGACTTACAAGTCACTTTCATCCATAACATATGGCCGGCCAGAGCGAGGCATGTCTACGAGATCAAAATTGCCTTCTTTGATTCGCTTAAACCATCTGTCCGCAGTCGATTTTGTCGCCGTACCAGCACCTTCACCCTCATTAATCCTCATCGACGCTTTTAAAAGCCGTGAAACCTTTTCTTCAATAGTGGCGGATCAACACACGCAAATCATACTGTTCAATAGACATTTTGAAATTAATGCAGTAGATATATATATATTTTTTTTTGTATATATATATATACAAAACTATCAATAAAAAAAGTGACACAAGATGTCAAAAAATGAAAATTCGAAAAATTTTCATAAGTTTTGCTCAGCCCAATATGATTACTTGAAAGTTTATCCGATTTCTGAAGTCACTTCAAAATGAATTCTCTAATAAGATTGAAAATGCAATTTCAATTTTGAAATTATCGGTGCAAGTCAAGCGGTAAAAGATTTACACGCATGAGATCATCATCATAGCGTTAACGAAATCACCCCTGTTCAGTTGCATTTCCTGTCGAAATAAAACCGTTGTTGTTAGAAAATGAAGTATTTGGCGATTTTTATAATTCATGAAACCAGAATTTCGTCGCAAACAGAATGCGATGACGTGGATCTTATTGACAGCTATATGCTAAAGTCTACTAACACAGAGTCATTTGTTAGTTTGCACTCAAAAACGACCTGCGATAGGTTGGGGAAAAAGTCCTGAGAAAATGCTTGTGACTTTTCTGGGTGTCGGCCACTGTGGTTTTGGGCTCATTTGAAAGCCCATCTTCTCCCGCGTTGATTTGTTTATAATTTATCTACTAATTTCAAGATGAAGTTAACAAGCGACAAATTAGGTTGTTGACGATGCTTGAGTGGCTGTTTGGTTCATATGCAACGGTGGCAAGTGAACGCATCATCCTGGCTTGGGGCGAGGACACAGTTTGGTTCAAATTTCTCAAGACAATTATCAGTGCTTTTGAACCACCTATACACCGTACTTTTGCCAACTGTGACTTCACTCCAAGCCAGATAGTTGCGTTCACTATCCATCGTTGCATTGGACCCAAAAGTCTATCCGTGCTTATCAACAACCTAATTTGCTCGCTTGTCAACTCCATTCTGAAATAAGTGATAAATTCTTTTATCTACGCTGGAGAAGAACGGGCTTTCAAAGGAGCTCCAAAACACAAAAAATGGCCCCGACACTTAGAAAAGTTACATGCATTTTCTCAGAACTTTTTCCCCAACCCATTACTTCTGCACGCATCTCTTGAGTGGAAATGATTTCACGACGGACATGAGTGAATAATTACCAATTAGTAAGCATTGATGTAAGCACTCCTGCATAATATGTCTAAATAGGCATAAGGGATATGCTAATGCCGATCGAGCTCAAGTGTTGATTGCTTTATTTTCAGCTAAATGTCTGGGTCGCGCCCAGACAGAAGTGGCGTGTGTTGTGGGTCTGCTGAAGTCTTTCTGTGCAACTAAGTCGTGCCCTTACTCCTCTATACGATTCTTGTAACAGTTTACTTCTGGCCCATGACCACGCCCACCATTGCCGGGGGCGGTGCTTTGTGACGCTTACATGCTAAATCGTTTCGACGTGTGTTCGCTGATGCTACGCCTTCACAATGGGAGCCTTACAATCTTCACAACGATTTCCACTATTTTTGCCTTTTTTTGGTGACGGAGAAGAACCGCCAAGAATTCTCGTTCTCGGTATGATTTCTTTTGTTTTGTCTGTTCATGTATCTTCTATTTAGTTCTATAGTATTCATTGAAATTCTGGTCCTTAGGAGATTTGTTGTGGTCCGATACATCTATGAGTTCCTCTCGATATTTTATGTACTCGTTTATTCAACAAATACTGCTATTTTGGTCAATTAATGAATACGTCTCATTTGACGACCTTTTGTTGCTATGCTACCAAACTCGAAATAGCAATTATACGCGACCTTTAGGTCTATTTTTTCATAGAGTTGTCCATATGGTGTTTTTGTGTCATTAGTTTTTTTGCATGCATTGTACATCGCCTTAGATTGTGGTTAGTTTTTCAAATTTGATGTCAGAGTGCTGATTATAGACATATGTATTTGTTAAATGCAGCCGTATAGCTGCTACAACCAGTGTATAAGCGAAGTATTCAATCAAAACATGTCGAAATTGAAATAGAGACGAAGAACCGAAACTATTAGCAATACCACAGATTGCGTAGGTGTTAGAAGTTAATAGAGAAAAGTCCCAAATAAATTGCATGCACTAATGTAATCAATGCGAGAGGAGTTTTGTTCTGTTAATGATGTTAGTAAAAAATGAACTGTAATTACCGCATTTCACCTCTTGACTAAGTGATCGAATAATGACGCGTTGCTTGAGTCGTCAAGCAGTAGTTCTCATAACAGAGGTTTTTTTATAGGATCTATAATTACATAAGTCTTCTGAAGAAAATCTAGGATGAGGATTGATTGTTCCGTGCTAAGGAAAAAGAATTGCAAGTTGAGGAGGCAGGAGTGGTGAAGGTGTGTAGTCCTGAAATTAAGCGTCATTTGACGATAACGAGTTGTTGTTGATGATCGGAGAGAAGGTTTTGATGATAGTAACTTTGTAAATATGTCAAAAGACTTTGCCATAGGCATGATACATGTCACTGTCGTGCTAATTCACTTAATTATCAATACAACGTAACGACGTGGCAACGAACTTTTCGAGTGGACGCAGTTGACGTGCTATTGTGAAAAATATTTTCGAAAAAAGCTAACCCTAATTAACATATAATATAAGAGCATATAATGCCTACACGATAAGCTGTGAAACACTGTATTGAAGCTCAGGGCTTCCTGGAAAGTGGCAGCATGAAGAGCAAGAGCTTGAAATTTCGATAACAAAGCATATAGCAATACCTTCCAATCTACTATTTGTAAGACGCCGCTTAAATCTCAATATAGTGTGATAGGATTTTTTTGGGTCTTCAATACCACTGCAAGGCTAAAAAAATTTATCAGATTATATAGCACGAACTTTTGCTCCTTGCTAAGCTGTTTTATACTTCTGACCATAAGGAGCATCTTGACTTTCTATTAGGGTTCACTTCATTCCGTTTCATTATTTTTTGAAGGATATCAATGCATAGGATTTGTGTGTGGGTTCCACTGATACCTGAGAGGGTCTATCATCTTTCTTCAACGACGAGAACATTAATTTTTTGGATTTCAATAATCGTCTTTGATGAAGCGACTCCATTTTTTTACATAGATAGCTGACTGATAAACGTTTGCAAATCGGTAGGAAGTTTCCGTCTTTTAGTTAGGATTGTCCAATCACGGAAGTAATTTCTGTAAGTGCCCATGTAATGATTGAAATGGACATCATAGCTGGTTATGGCCTAATTGAACAGCTGCTTTTTAACTTCCGTCTACAGCTCATTATAGTTGGCTCTAAGTGCTAGCCGTGGTCGAAGCTTTACAGCTCCATCTTAGAGAGTAATAGGCAATTTTGAACTTCTGGCTCATTTTGGAGTAGTATCCATCACGTGGGTTTTTTTTCCTTGATCAAGCGACAGCTTTCGTACTGAACGATTTGGAAGCCGATTTAATGCAAAGCTTATCTTGCCATCGCTTTAAGGAAGCTGAAAATATAAAGCTTTTATGGGAAACTATCCTTCTTCTTTTCACTGCTGAGAATTTGTAATGGAAGAAAAATAATTTCCGACGTTTTTTTTTCAGGGTGCCTCGGAAGTGGAAAGACCACCTTATGCCGTCAATTAAAGTAAGTTCTTATTTGACATACTTCTATCTCCAAGCGCTCCTCATTAAAAACTGTATCATTCTGAGAATTTTGAAACTAAAAACGATTTTTTTATACCGAGAATATCTCTTGGATCATGGGAATTCCTTCAACAGAAAAACCTCAAGCGGAAGTTACTGTGTTCGATCATACACACGGGTACACCAATGATATTTATTTAGCTTTATTTTCACTAAAGTTCTGAGAACACTCGCCAAGAACAGTTGTAATAGGTGTGATGGATGTTTATCACACTTGCTCTAAATACCATTTATTCTGAGAGATTATTTTGAGCTTTTCAAGATTCGGTATATCAGTGGCTTAGGTCAGTTTCGGTCGTCTCATTGAAGACACGTGCCACCAGTTAGTCCTGGTAATAGTCGGAAAAGGGAGACAAACATGTTAGGACCAGATAGCCTGAAATGTTGTCTGAACCATTCTCAGTCGATACCATACGAATGTGAATGAAACCTAAGCGGATTGTTCATTGAGTAACCTTTATGCGAATCGCTTACGGTAAAGCACTTTATTCTAATAATGATTGCGTAGTAATGACACTGATATCTGATCTATAGCCCTCATGGAGATTACTACTGAAAAAGAATATTCAGTATGAAGTCTCGTGAAAAACAAAAAATACATAAATAAGTGCTAGTACCTTGAAAGAAAGAAATACGAAGAAAAATACTCCAGTTCATTAAAACGAGAAAACATACGGTCACAGAACAGTATCCTAATAGTGGTTACTGTGCTTTACCGTAATCGATTCCCGTGAAGGCTGCTCAACGAACGGCCTGTTATGGTCTCAGTCACATTCGCATGGTGTCTGTTTCGATCTCTGAGATACCTGATTGCTGTCTTTATTTTGCGTGGTCATTTGATACATGAAGGATTGAGCTCTTGCCGTTGATCAACCCCTGAGAGATGCGCCATGCATTCGTCTTCAATTTTTAGATTCGTTCGAATTGTCTGAATCCATATCTGGTCTCTACAATGGTTCGCGGTAGCTTTTCGATATGTCAAGTCAGTACAGCTATCCTTCCAGACAAGTCCGAAACCATATCATCGACCCCTGATAGATGAAAGACGTGGTAATTTTTGAACGCGGAATCGAAGCATCGATCATCAGTCATGTAGTTCACAGGGCACCCATAGCCATTGCGCCACACACCACACGCCGCATTTGATTTATACCAGAATTTTGAAGGGAAGAAGAAATCATTATCCCATTTTCGAGTCAAGCTTGAGTGACAAATTTTTATTTGGCTTTTTTTTCTTTGCGCTTTAGGAATTTTTCTCTAAACTGTCTAATACTAACGTATAGTTAACAAAACCATAAATAACTATTAAATGTTGCTTATTAAATCTCATGTCTAGTTTTTAAAATTCGGATAATTTCGGCTTATTTCACTAGTTCTTGTTTTTTATTATGAAATAAATGATAGTGCACAGTATCCTGCTACTATAAAAACGTACTAGTTCTTGATCTCGAAAATTAACTTCAGTCTTAGATATCAGTTTTATGACTAAATAGTATATGAAGGAAAATTTGTATCCACTTAGTGTCGGCTTCGCTTGCGACAATTTATTATCACAGTAGACTCTATAGAATGAATTCCAGTTCCAATAGCTCATTCGAAGGAAAGCATAAGTGTGCATTAATCATTCAGTTCCATGGCTACAGATTTTTTTTTTAAAACTATCAATACTCGTAACTGTTACGGGGCGTACTTGGCTCAATGGGTAATGATATCTAGCAATAGACGAGAGATTCTAATTCGATCTAGTGCCATGATCTCACCATGCTTTCATCTCATCAAGACTGGAATACTGTCACAAGTTTCTCTGGAAACATAGTAACAATGATTTGATTCATCGATAAGCTACCGATAGTCAATGTATAGGCCAGATAGTGTTTCAATCACCTTTAAAAATGCTTTATGAAGTCGATTGCCTTAAGGGATTAACGCCAAACGCCATAATTTTATTCTTTGAGTATCAAACTCATTGATATCAGCAAGTTGGGAACCTAATGTTTCAGAAAGTTGTAGTTGCTCACTAGTGTGGTCTTTCGCTGAGTCCATGATGAGTTGCCAGTTTAAGCGTCCAGAAAAGTTTCTCTCGGTGTTGCTGTCTATATTTTTTATACTCTTAATTTATGTGGTGAAAGTTCACATTACAAATCCTAGCACTTCTTTCATTTGGTCGACTCCTCCCGTCATTTTTGATGCATACTGTGGATTTGTCAACTACTAGAGAACTTTGCCCTAATTATAGATATTGTTACTTATACACTTGCGAAAAATTCTTGAAGAGAATTGTTTCACTAATTACCGACAGCCCAATGAGGCTTGATTGTACTATGTACATAGAGCAATCACAGAGCAAGAGCGTCGGCGTGCGATTTCTTAGCATACGCCTCGTAAAGGGTGGGTGAAATGGGGGTTAAATTCCTGTTTGACGTTCGAAATTCTACGCAGCACTCAAAATTGATGGATATATAATTATTGCATCATGCCACCACTAAAAGAGAGGGTAGATAAGAGGTATTATTGAGACTGTACTGACCTGTAGCAGGCTCAAACCAACGACCATGCGTGTATTATTGAATGGTGTTTTTAACCACTACGCTTCCCGCTATCTCTATAACACATATTTACTTGCTAGATTTTTAACGAATTAACAAGACGGCAAGCGACACTAATGTAATTACATAATGTTTTCTTAGATAAGGATTTTCCATCTGATATTTAAATTGATTCTTTTAGTAGTGAACACTTTGAGATATTTCCATCGAGAAAAAATATTGTATTTACAGTCTACAGACTCGATCTCAATTACTGGTACTGGAATTCTACGTTCATACAATTCAGCATAATGTGTTGTCCGTATGGAAAGCACTGAAAACGGTATGTGATGAACTTGAAGTGGACTACACTAACTTCAAGGTAAGAATATTTTTTCCATTGTTTTTTGCTGTTTTTTTTCAAATTTTTTTTTTTCGCACTCAAAAAATAAACTGTTCTATTTGGACACGAATGTCGACTAGCTGTCAGATTTTCCGATTGAAATTGCAAGATTGTGCAGATACGTCATGGCTTGTTAATTGTGTTTCGTAGAGAATTTCTATTACAAAGTTGATTGAGGCGACTCCAGTCTAGTTTCAGTAGCCTTAATGTTGACAAAATAACTAATCTTCATTCACTCTAGATTTGGTACCCTTCTCTGAGTATTTTTGATGCATATCTGTATATTATATATTAATCTTTTGTTATAACTCCTATCAGTATCTCCCTTCATTAGAATTTGTAGTGATTTAACTCGATTACAGAATAGAACTCTCAGAAAAAGCACTCTTGAAGACAATTCATAGCTTTTCTGATATTTAAGAGCACTGGTCTATGTCTTATTGCGGTGACAAAATTATTTTTGATAATAAGTGAAACGGCAAATGAGGTCTGATGGAAACGTGACTCACTTAGTTCTAGTGAACTTTTGAAAGCGTCTTTTCTTTTTACCCTATTTTTTAATAAGTAGAAGTCTGAGCTCAATTAGTAGAAATCTGAATTATTGATTTGACGATTCGGGGCTGGAGTCCTCCATGGTGCTCAATGATTTTACCGTCTGACTATTAGTATGCTTCACCTCCTTGATCTAACATATTAGAATATAGCTAGGTCTACTCCCATAGGCGCATTTTCCTTTCCAAAATCGTGAAGACTCATGTTTATCGACACATTCTGGACCTTATGGCCACTATAGCGTCCATACATAATTAAACACTCCTTTGAGTGCGCCAATCACTTAGCCTCTTCTTCTTACCCAAACTTCTTTTTCCCTTTTTTCCTCTAGGAACTGTAAAATGGAACGAGAACATCGACAGACCCGCTAAGCCCCAACCTCCAGACCCCACAGAAAATTTAGACTGAAATGGGTAAAGATAGATAATCAGTTTTCCCACCACGTACTCGGCGGTTTGAAATGTGTTAATAGTAATTATACTCTCATTGTGCGCACTGAGGGAATGAGCATTTTTTTTTCTCCTCATCGTAGTCTATTTTCACAATCCTCGTATAGCTCGTTAGTGAAAAAGTACAACTATTATCGTTTGTACTAGTAGCGTACAGGTGTTTTTTAATGAATGACACCTACAAGAAAAAAAAACCGATAAGAATTCGAAGACTTGGTTGAGATTGGCTTTTGAGATTCTTTGAACGGATGTGAAGTGTATGAAGAAAAATCCTGTTGCTATGGGTAACTTTTTTTGTACTAATGAGATAGATGGAATAAATCGACTCGACTCTAAACTCTTAGTAGTTTGTATTGAGTTTTCTGTTGAATATCCCAAGCAAAGAAGTCAACAAGTTAGGTTTTTCATCTCATAAAAAAAGGTATCTGTAACCATCGATAAGTAAAAAATCGATAAAGAAAAGTCCAAGTAAATTTAAAAACGGTTCAATTCCTGAGTTTTTATAAGGCGAATATAAGCAAATTCATCCAGAATTTTGACTATTGTAGGACGACTTCAACGTCCTCTACGATTTTAAGCATCGTGAGAAGCTTAGCGATAAGGTGCTTGCCAGTTTGTTGGTCATCTCGAGGACGTCGTTACTTGAAGAATGTCATCGAAAGAAACGTATACTTTCAATGCCGTACAATTACAAATAGTAAGTCCTTCGTGATGATGAGATGACTGTAATGTATCGAGCTCATACTGAGACGTTTCATCACATCAGTAATAAACATAACCAGGAAGATTAAGATATTTCTCCACTATGCGCTTCCATCCATTTTCAGCTCTCACTAAAAACGCATATTTTGTTTTGTTTTTTTTTTTTGCTGAAGTTTTAGTAGTTATTTGATAGCTTAAATTCCGGGAACCTGAACAGTGTACTTTGTTTTCAAAATAGCCTTTTCATCGGTGTATTAGTGAAAACAAAATTTCATTTCAAACTCAAGCATTTTTAGCTGAACAAAATTTTCCTTCAGCCTTTCAAAGCTGTTCAATAGCACAAATCTTAGCGATGCAAAAGGTATGTTTGGTTATCCAGAAGGACTTCTTAATGGGTTAAAACAGCTAAAAAAGATACAGTATTCTGCACTCGACGCGCACTTCTTATCGACTAGAGAGTGGGTGTTGCTTCGCATCGATCACGCGCGGCACAATCACATGTGGCTGCGTGTGAAGTGCAATTTTATTTTGAGTGTTGCAGCGAAATTGAAGGTTTTTTTTTTCAAATTCAAGTACACTTTTAAAATTTCTGAGTGTGAACTATTGAATGTCGACTGAATTTTTGTGGAAAAAGCTTTGTTCACCTAAAACTTCTTAAGTGCAAAAAAAATTTATTTTAACTATTATATAAAAGTTATTTGCATATTAGGCTCAATATAAAAGTTATTTGAGAAATAACCATGGATTCCCTGCTACACTGCAGCGAAATGGTCTTTTCAAAAAATAAGCATAGTTTTCGAATTCTGGAAACTTACGCTATCGAATGTATAGTAGTTGCAGGGAACTGTTCTGCCCTGCGAGGAATATGCGTGTGTATACAAATGTCTTCTTTCTGTTATAGCGTTATAGAAAGGCTTTTTAGAAAAGTGCAGCGTATCATTCTAGGCAGGGATTTATGCTTTTGAATGATAATTAATACTCTTGAAAGGTTTTTGTCTAGCGAAAGGGGTAGTTTCCTCATCTCTTTCGGATAACATAAAAGAATCCTGATTTTCATGAGCGCGAGCTCAGGCTGTACTCAACAAGTGCCCTCAATATAGGGAAAAATCAGAATTCTAAAGATTATCACTGGTGACTATTATTGGTGAACGATTTTCACTAACGAGAAACGTAACTAATTTAATCGGTAGATCTCCATGATACTAATGACTTTTCATTATCGTGACGTTTGAATTATGTACCATTTAGTCAAATGATGCCGTGGCATTGTTTTCGTTTTTTCCTTAAGACACTGCAATGAATCCACCAATTCACTTATTGAATGACCTTTCATGATTAAAAGGGTAGTCTCAAGAAGACAGCGGCTTCCCGACGGCAGATGGCAGCACGTCAGATTAATTAATTCGAAAAATGTAACGGTGTGGTTAGTCAATAAAGGAAAATGAATGAAATTGTACACAAAAATCTACGAAGCTATACATTAGCAAGCAAAAATTTTTTTTTCGGGCAAAATTTACACTCAGCATCGGCGATTCGTTGTCAACTACAGTGATCGTGACAGATGTTGTCTCAGAAAGTTTCAAAAGACAATGCAAATTTTTTTTCTAAGTAGATTATAGTTCATTAAAGTGCATAACGTTAGGGCGCATGCAGCACTGTTCAGAAGTTCTCCACTGCACAGCATGATAGTCACTAGATCGACTCCTCCTCGCTTTGGGCTAAGCAGATCCTCCGTATTCAATGAAGCCTGCGAATTATCTCGGATCTGTCTCGGTGGATAACACCCACCGATACTTTGGTAAACTCCCGAATGTCATTATATAAATTAAATGTGCACCAAAACACCACAATAGTGTTTGATTGAATCGAATAAATTGTGGTTCTCTTAGGGACGGATCGATCTTGAGACATTTACTTGAAACTGAACTCATATTTCCAGGAAAGAAACTGTCCCTGTTTTGATGTTATCCGCAAAAACGGTGTATGTATTCAACTAATAGATGATTCTAACAATGACCACTAAGTCATTGATTGTAGAAGAAATCCAACAGAATTTGACGAAGGCGAACAGTGTAGACAACCAAGTCATCGTCGGAACAGACAAGGAACCTTTACTGAATAAGTATCAACTATGAAGACCGAAAAATTATGATATTGGCGAATTCTGCGAAGCAGTCGAGACTTTCCATCTTTTCGGTGTCGGGAGATTGGTACCACACTTCTCAGAGAGAAATAGAAAGAATGAATTGATATCTTAGACTCTCATAGGCATAATAGGCGCAGAGTATTTATTAAGTTCCCGGTATGATAAACGATTTAAAGGATTAGCTTTTTGGCGTTGGTCAATCCGTGACGAATGCGCCGTCTATTTGACTTCATCAAGCATCGACAGAGGTGACTGAGAGCATATCTGGTCTTAACAATGACTCGTGGTGGTCAACGGATGTATCAAGTCAGTGCTGCTATCCTCGCAGATAATTCTGGTGCCCGCTGACTTCGGTGGGATGAAGGGCATGGTGAGCCTTAAACGCAGGATCTAGCCGCAACCACGTGTGTGTCAAGGGGCACCTCTAACCACTGCGCCACACGTGTCGCTCCTTCTCCTATTTGATGCTCCATAGATATGGATTCTAAGTAACATACGTAACATTTCAGCGTCGAATATTGTATTCACGTTGTTTTTCTGTTAGGTAAATATTCTAAAAAGCAAAAAGATTTCATTAAAACCAAGCTAAAAGTCAATGTATGAGACCGTGTTGTAGTGCCTTTATTTCTGGACTGCATAATCTTGGCAACATTGTAAAATTTTTGCAATGAGAAAAGAACCTGCAAGAGTTCCAAAACACGTTACGACGGTGCAACATATCAAAAAAAATTCCTGTCAGCACCTCTCCATACACCTGGGAGCATCATTGATTTCTCGAAACTTCCTCTCTTTATTGATGTTGAGTTTCAATACTTTTACAGTATAATACTCAATAATTTTAATACTCATCGATGTCAAGTTTCATACGAATAAATTTATTAAAATCGGCCGCATACTAAATTACAACGAATATTTCGCGCCCAGAAAGGGTGAAATGTGTGTTCGCTTCCTGTCGAAAGTCAAAGCCTTGCACACCACTCAACATTATTGGATATCGAAGTCATCTTTAGAATTACTCTGACTGTCAAACTCTTCTACAAGTGTAACATTGTAAGCTGGAAATTATGCTAACAATACTATTTGTTTACTTAAGTTTTTACTTGGATTCGCTCATTAGTTGTGTTCATGATAACGGAATGACTTACAGCTTCGTGCAGCACACCACCCGTATGATCGCTGACGGCTATCAACCAACAGAAACCGATTTGCTGCACGCGTATGCACCGACGATCGGACTTGATCCTCATGTGATTCGACTGGAAAAGATCAAATACGAGTAAGTGCGAACTACGTCTAGAATCTGTTTCCTTACTGAATTTATGCAGACCATATGAACATTGATGATAGAAGAGAGATCGCTAAACACCTAGGATGTAATCTAATGAACATCATGGTTCCGCTTATGTTCCATCAATCACTGTTTTCCACCCTATTAGGCCATTACGGCTGATATGAGTGGCATGTTGCATACGGCATATGCATTTAGTATACTACCCATTTTGAGTTCAATGAATTCCAGAGTTTCTCATTTTGAGCCTTTAGTGAGGTCTGTTATGGCACTTATTCAGTGCAAGACACTTTTTCGGCATTACAGCCTCGTCTTTTGCACTGTGCCTTTCGGTTCACTCTCTATATTATTCAAATGTAGTGTAATCCTGTCAATCGGCACACGTACACTGCAGTATGTTCGTCGTCAATCCTGTACATGTAGGGGGCATATCCCCTTACAAAAGATTGGCTCAAGCGAAAGGCATCGTGATACTGATGAGGTTGAAAAGCCGAAACGTACATCTAGCTCTATATAAGGCCATAACAGATCTCATGAAAGGCTCAAAATTAGCTGTCAGTATGTATTAGATTTCAAAGAAATCTTAAAAAGCAGTCGAATATGAAGATTTTGTTTTGTGATAAACGTGTAAATAAGTGGAAATATCGACGTTTCTTCCGTGATTATTGTCAATTTCGAAGAAGAAAGCATCAAAGATGACAGTAAAGTAACCCTCTTTTTGGATAAGATTCGAGATTTGGACACAGAGGAACCTGCGAGAGCTGGAATTTGATCATTAATTAATCGCCTTCCAGGAAATATCATGAGCAAATTCTATGAACAAGAAGTCGTCTCGTTAGAAAACCACGATAGTGCTTAAAAGTTGACATTATGCAGATATGTTGGTCTTCAGAAAGCATTTTGCGAGCTCAGAGTTGTACCAATAGCCGCAAACTTTCTTCCGATCTCTTAGAGATCAAATTAGCACAGAAGAATCTAAGAACAGGCGAGAAGCACTACTGGCTGAGGATATAGAGTTAGAAAAAATGCATCAAAGTACCGTGTTGGTTATCACTAATCGTGGTAATCGCCCTAAATCCTCTAAACGTCTTTTTCGGTTTTTTTTGATGGCCACACTTGCATGCTCTCATATCATATGAAAGATCGGGATTGTAACGGATCGTCTTAACGATTCTACCATTCCATTTGTTCCGAGTATTTTCTCAAAATCACGCTCGGACTTTAATATGCCTGATAGTATTTTTGAGCCATGCATGTGGTCTCTGATGATCATTTATACAGTGCAGTACACGTGTTTCGGCTTTGCAGCCTAGTCAGTTGCACTGTGCCTCTCGTTCGAGCCAGTTCCTCGAGATAACTCCCTGACATAGAGGAACCGCAGACGTAATGTTTACACGCACTGTCAAATGATAAAAATCACCAAACGGTCAGTGTTGTATACTCGATTGCTCTCGGCTGCCATTCGTGGTTGCTATTCTATCTCTTTACTAAACAACGATGATCAATTCTCAAATTATGGAACCAGATCATCGTGGTGTATATTCTAACCACTTTTCACCAACATAACAACTTCTTCCGCACTTCACTTTCCATAATTATATATTCAAACAGATCAAAGCTGTCCAAATTTAAGACTGACAAAGTCCAGGAGAAAAGAGAGCTATTTGGACGGGCAACGTGGTGCGGGTCCGTGGTTTTAGGGCATCCGATGCGTTATTCCAATCGTAATTTTGTCTTGATGGGAAGCCATACTATAATTGAATCTTAGTAAGCTAAGAACGGTTCATAAAATTGGAATAAGCTTTTTTCAATAAAGTTGTCACATCGAGACCTGAAAATCTCGTATCATGATATTGATTTTACTTTAAACACTTTATTGATCCGTCTCCACAGTGCTTTTTTTTCACTGTGCGGATCCCAGTACTTCTAGCATTTCATTCGGTTATTCGTCTTCTTCTTGAACGTCGTAGAATTGCTTGAGCTAGTCTCCTTGCAATCTCGAGGATCGTCTGACTGTGGCTTTCTATAAGGCGTCGTTGTTGACTGCCGGAGAGGAGGTGGGAGTGGGGCCCGGCTCCACGTGCGCCTCGACGAGCATCATAACTACTCGATCATGGCGCCCCCGGTTTTGATATATCACCTCAAAAGTCGGATCATTTTCAAGTATTCATTCTCGTATTCGTGTATTATAGAGTTGATTTGCAGTGTGCTGGAACTGCCTGGCCATCGAATCTTCCGTCGAAAGTGGAGCGACTTCTTCCGATACACAGCCGTAGTCGTTTTTTTGATTGATCTATCTGAACTTTGTGATTCTGCCTTCTATACGGTAAAAAGATCTACTTTATAGATTTATCCAACACTTTGAATGACTAATTTAGAATAATGGTACATATCTTTGCAAAAAAAAACAATATAGATCATTCTGGAGTAGTTAAGTGGTCTAAGGCCTTAAAAACTGAATTTTTATTTAGCGTGAAGAAGAGAGAAGATTTATCGGAAGCTAAGACAAATTTGTGAAGTTTGCTTATGTGGTTCTTTTATGTTTTTAAAGACAAATGAAAAAAAGATCTCTTCTTTGTGGGCAAGAGCTTTTCATGAGAGTGTTATTGATCATTTGAAAGCTCTCTGCCTACTGCGCTACGTGGCAGTTTTTCGAAAAGACTCTTTTCAGCAGCGCTGCAGCATTTAAATTAAAATCATGTTTTGCACCAGCCGCGCGCTCTTACTATTACTTCGCTGGAAGCAAGAAAGGAACATGAATGTGAGAGGGAAATCTTGTAGTATCAAAGTCATACGATTCTATCTGAAGTTTCTTCCTAATCGGAGAAAAAAATCCCAAATCAAATGACATAAATGCACGTCCAGCGTGTGAGTCGCGCCATCGCGATCGATTGATTGTCTTATAGAATCCACGCCCAGTACACATACTAGTCGACGAACAAATGCGCTGTGTATGTAGAACTTAATCTTATCTTTCCTGCTGCAGTGCAGTGAAACGGTAAAAGCACACTGTTGGAATTTTTGAAATTTACGCTATCGAATGGTTACTTATAATCTGAGGAAAGAACTCTGTCGTGCGAAAACATCGTATGTGGAGCACAAATTTTTTCTTTCTGCTACACCTTCATAGAAAAGGCTTTTTCAAAAAATGACCATGTAGCGCAGTAGCCAGAGATTTGTGCTTTCGAATGATTACTGACATATATGAAAAGTTCTTGTTCAGCGAAAAGGGTGGTTTCTTTCATTTTTCCCCGGATAACATAAAAAACCTGTTTTATTGATGTTTTCATAGAGTCAGAAATTAATTTAAGGTTTGTCAAATACATTTATATAATGAATTTGTTCTTTGAGTTAATGATATCACAAATTACAAGTGATGTAATAATCTTTATCTTCTGACAATGCATTTCTGAGCCTTTTATGAGATCTTGCATGGGCACTTAAACGCTGAAAGACACGTGTTTCGGCTTTCTGGCCTCGTCAGTTGTAAGATGCCTTACGTCTGAGCCAATTTTTCGTAGGAGAGAACGTCCACATATAAAAGAAGGGCGACGTACATGTTACACTGCCGCGTGTAGATTGTAAATTTCACTTGACACACTGCAGAGATAGCATATCACTGACGTGTCCAGTGACACGATCATCAGGTAATGCAGTTATTAACAGTCCATTGCTCAAGGCTGGTATTTTTGATGATATTTTTATATGTGACATGTACGTCATCCATTCCTCTATATGTGGTTCTCTTCCTTCAGCGAAGCATTGGCTCAGACGTAAGGCAGCGTGCAACTGATGAGACTGAAAAGCTGAAACACGTGTCTTGCACTGTAGTAGTGTCCATAAAAGACCCCTTTGAAGGGCTCAGAAATACATTGTCAGATTATATTGTTTTGAGCGAGGGTCTCAAAAAACAGTCAACTATGAGGGTATTTAATATCAAATTTACAAACTTTTATCTGCTCTCAAAATGAATATTTATTCAGGGTCATCTGAAAAACAAGACCATAACCGTCTACGAGCATTTAGTACAAAATGAACTCCTCAGTAACACTGGATTCATTCTCTTATTCAATAAGAAAGACACTTTTGATGATATGGCTCGTGGCTTCGATTTTAAGCAGTTGTCAGCAAATGTAAGTTCTGATTCTGTACGTTCCAACTTCGTTTTATCAGTTTTGCAAGTCAAACCTGAGTGTTGGAAATATTCAAAATATGCGAGGGTGCCGGGTAATGTATAATTCGTTGAAACCGTTGAAGTATGAACCCTCAATCAATAGTGATTAGGTACGTTCATGGTCCTCTATCACTAGATTTATAACTGAGCTTAGTAGGTACTCGTTGTAAGAATCACGTAGGTGAAGCCTTGGGAATGTGTCCGATTTTTACAACCTCCAATTTGGTAAACTCAGACAAAAATGGATAGTGTGAATTTCAAATGTTGACGGAATTAACTTGTAAAAACTTGAGCATCGAGATGGTGGACAAAAGTTTCATCAGAACATGATCTGGTTGATAAGACTTATGAGTACGCAACTTACGATAAAGTTATTCTTTCGTTTTTTTCCTGTTTCGATATTCGTCCGGTGAAAGCGAGAGATCTATGATACTTTTCAATTTTTTCTCTGTCGTTACTTGGCAACAAGAACTTGAGGAGATTCGCATGCTGCTGTCGCTTTGATATATCGAGATCTCGCCACATTTGTACACAGTAAGCTCTTGAAGGAACTCTAAGATTTTGAATGACGCTTTTTTGAACTTTTTCGAAATCCAGCATATCTTGGCTTACGTAGGTTCCGAGGTTTCGTCCACTTCATCAGAGCCATACCCCTTACCAAGAACCCCGACTAATAGCATAAAAAATAGTCTATCAGAATACATCGAAAATCCATAACGAGGTCCCTAAAAACAGTCGGTTGAAAGATCTCCATGATTATTCAGCAATATGTTTTTACTCTTTTATGCACGGTGGACGTACAGTTTACTCAAGAAAGGGCGGCGCTTTAGTGCAAGAAAAACTACTTTCTGGCACGAACGTTGTTTTTTTTTCTCCTCTCTTTCGATAGCCATCAAAGTGGAGACATTATCAGATTACAAGACAATGACTGAAACTTGCACTTTTACTGAAGGTAATCTCTTAATCTTGTTGAATCCTGTGCTCACTGAAAGACTTAATGTCATGCGAACACTGTGCCTATGATGACTTGAATCCAAATCCTCTTTAGTCCACCTTTTTGCCCACATTTGTACACGATAAAGCTCTCAAACGATCTCGATGATTATACAGTTTTACCATACTATGCAGTAACAATCTGATGAGGACATAACATGTTTTGAGCCATTAGGGTCTAGACGCTATGCAGGCGCTTGTTTCGTCCGACAGGGAGTAATCAGTAGCATCGTTCTCGGTTCAGCCGAACCCTTGAGGCTATACTCCTCCATGAAGGAATTGACGCCGAGCAATAAATGCAAACTACTTTGCAAATGTAGCAATACAGTTTGCTCAAAGAAGGGCGCTTTTTTATGAGAAAAACTCCCATCTGGACGAACATTGTTCCTTTTTATTCTCCTTCAATAACCACTAAAGTGGAGACATTTCAGAGTACAAGACAATGACTGAAACTTGCACTCTTACTGAGGGTAATGTCTTAATCTTATTGAATCCTGTGCTTATTGAAAGGTTGAAAGTCATGCGAGTATTGTGCTCGTGAGAAAATGAATTCAAGCCTTATTTATTCCACCTTTTTGCTCACATTAGTAAACTACAATACTCTCGAACGACCTTGATGATTCTATACTTTACTCTACCATGCAAGTGTGGCAGTTAAGCGGGCTTTTGCTCAAGGAAGCGGGCTTTACTATAAGAATAACCCCATCTGGATGAACACTTTTCCTTTTCTTTCCTCCTTCAATTGAAGCGAAGGCATTTTCATAGTACCAGACGATGACTGAAACTTGTACTTTTACTGAAGCTAATCTCTCAATCTTGACGAACCTGCCCTTATTGGAAGAATGAATGTCATGCGAATATTATGCACATGACTGTGTGAACTCAAGTTTTCCTTCACCGTTTTCCGTCTTATAATGAAGCTTCATTTAATTAAATGAGTGGAAAGTTCACAATACTTCTAATTTTGATCAATAATTGAATGGAAGGAACTGAGACTCATATGCCGTCTAAAGAGCTAGAGATGGCACACATATCTACAAACAGTTTTGAAGTTGAATGTCCATTTAGATGATCCAGGTTTAACTCTTTTGAGAGGGAGTTGATCGATTGCACAGCGCAATCCACAAAGGGGCACGATTTTTATTTTTGTTTAATCGGGATTTTTCTTCCGTTTGATAAAAAAACTTTGGGTTTTTTGTGTGTTGTAATAGTCCATGGCCTTCTCTACATGATCACGAGCTTTCTCGTGCCAAAACAATTTGACTATTAAAATCGTCGAGACTTGAGCTATCAAATGACTACCACAAGTTCAGCAAGCCATCCTGACCTCTGCCGAGAAAATAAGCAAACTGAGTGTGAAATGTAATGATATTTTCTCTGCTACAACGCAGTAAGAAAGACTTTCTAAAAACCAAACAGACTGCTGCAATCCTTGAATTACCGAAATTCATGCTTTTGAATAAGTACTAAAACTTTGAGGGAAAAAGTTCTTTTTCCAGTGCGAAAGGCCTCCAGAAAATCCTTTAACTAGATAAATGCACGCGTCCGGAAGGGTTATACTTCAAAAAGGAAAGTGTAAATAAACGGGCTAATTGAATAGATAATGGAGTTGAGAATAAATCAGAATAACTAGTTACAAAAAGACCACCCTTGGAATATCAGTTGTACAGGGCTCAGCATGATCCGTCGCGTAAAATCAGCGCATGTAATAGTAGAAACATCTTCTCAATCTACAACGATGATAAGTTTCCTAAAGTTTTCTCACTAACTTCAGTATTTCAGGTGCGATCAGCACAAGACGCCCTCAGCTATTATCGTATGTTATTCTTAACCGCTTCACCACCAAAGCGTTCGTTCATTCATGTGATATCACTTCTAAATGCGCCAAAATTAGGCGATACGTTAGCCGACTCGTTACAAAGAATATTTAAATTCAATTCTCAAAGTACAACAGTTTCTTGATCGCCAGATATATTTATAGACAACACCATAGTAAAAATCTACGCATCGATTTCGAGCAAAAGTGTACTGTGAAGTGTGTTGATTATTAGCATGACAGCTTATTAACTTATTTCGTTGTCATCGAGTCATTTAATGTTTCGTCTTCTCCAATATATATATATATATATATATATATATATATGTATATATATTGTATGTATATATATGTATATATATATATTATATATATATATGTATATGTATACATATACTTTATATAATATCGGAGATAAAACACAATAATTTTTCTCGATTTTTATTTATAGTTCTATTTGCAATCGAATGTTGTTAATATAATTGCAAATAAAGTGTTATATTCTGCATAGATACCGTTAGTAATTATGTAAACGGCTATTACAACCCTGTAAATATCTTTGCAAGACTTTATTGGATTTGAATGAAATACGCTTAGAAATAATATCCTTTGACGTACGCAGTATTAATCGAAAAGGAATGCTGTACTCTCGAAAATAGCATTTTGAATGTGTAATACAATCTATATTCACCAGTATTAGCTGCTATTATGTAACTCCGCTTATCTGCTGATTCATCTCGTCAACGGAGAAGCAAAATAACAGTGCTTGCCTTATTTATAAACCTACGTTTTACTATTCTATTCAAGAACACAATGTTCAATTATGTATTTTAACTTCTCCTCTTTGTAAAGTTCATTTAGCCTTTGAAGAACGTTGTGTAAAGAGTCCTGACCACGCATAAACTCAGCTACACCTGGCACCTAAAACATAATATAATCAGAGATATTTTCTCCAAGGGAGAAGTATTAGAAGAAAAACAAGGTGATGCACAGCTTAACGGAGCACCTTCTAAAAAAATCTCAGAATTACAATAAAATACATCACATTAGTTTACGATCACCTTCCTCCCTGCTATACACAAAAGCAGACAACCGGTTTTTGATGGAAATCTGGGAGCACGCTAGCACGGATATTTCAGAATTTCAGTCAGAACTGACTCGACCAGCACGCAACGAGATTCAATGAAAGTTGCAAAAAATCCTCAAGCAGCTACCCAGCCTTCATGGAAATTCAAAAATCGTGATTTATGGGTGCAAAGTGCTGAGATACACACAATATGTGATATGAGATTGCGTAGAAAAATTTTGATAAGGCTCTAGAACTGTCTGCGTTGATAAACTTTGGATGATATGCCATGAATTCTACTTCATCGACCTTCGTTAGAGGTGACTAAATGAATATCTGGCCTTTACAATGACTCGCTATGGGCCACCAATGTACTGAAACAATACTGCTATCTTTCCAGACAAGTCCAGGATTGATTCATTTATCCCGAAAGGATGGAAGGCTCTATGAACATTAGAAACTGAATCAAACTATAACACATGTGCATATCGCTGGGCACCAATAACCACTGCGTCACACGCGCTAGTAAAATCGATAAAATATAGGGAAATTCGCCCTCCTGATTATAAAGATACTCTACCTGCAGATGTAATCTGTGGTCCGTTACTCTGTCCGTGCTGAAATTGTACGTTCGAATTTTTTCTGCTCGTGCTTTCGATCCAACCTGAACTGTTATTTTTTACCTCGGGTTTCAAAATGTCCCTTGAATCTAACCTCATCCCTTTAGCCGCGGGCTACGTGATACGTCAACAGGTGGCGAAAATGAAGGTAAACGCGGACTAAAAGCGACCAAATGCTTATCTAAATTCTGGGTGGTTTCACAAATTAGCCGCTTGTTTCGTATGGCGAATTGATATATAATTGGAGCATAAACGTAGATATATTCCGCGTTTATGCAGATTGTATTCCGCAAGTCGATACGACAAAAAGCGTGTAACGAATTGAGTGGAAGTACATGAGAACACTCGCCTTCAACAAATAAGTGTACTTCGAAAGGGACCGGCAAGCTATGCGTAGATATCAGTTGTCAAACTCGGTAAAATCAAAAGGTCTAATTATGCTAATTCCAACAAATCACGTGGAGTTTTGAGAAGCACTAAAGAAAAAAAGGATAAAAGAACTTGAGGACACCAAGATTGGCAACTATAGCCCAATATTGCTGCTGCTTTCCGTCTGAAGATTTTTCACTCTACCGATGCTCAACAGAATTGACAGAACCTTGAAGCGGGGTGTAGGTAGCCCAATGGAAGTGATGCCAGTCAACACTCGCAAAGTCGTGGTTTGCCCATTCTTTGTACTAAGTAAACCCGTTGTCTTTTCGGAGTCGAAAATTCGCTATTAGACTCGTCTTGGATCACCTAACTCTCTCGAATCCTCAAAAGATCACGACCTGGATGAAGCTGTGATGAAACATGAAAGAAATGAACTGAATGCAAGAAGAGCTGGTATCCCTACACTAACTACGGGCCTTGTAAGAGCAAAAAAAAGCATTACGATGCATCGAGATGCTAAGGATCACAACCCTTGGCTAGCTTTGGGTCATAGTCGTAGCACACATTGTATAACTTGTGCTAGATGCGGAAAGAAACCTGTAATTTTCTATCCGATGAGAACTTTTCGCTTATTTCGTCGACTTTCCGTTGCATAAGAATAGCGGCTAATCGTTTGAATGCAATCTGGAATAGAAAACCTTCAAATTTTCTGCTTGCTAAAAATAATATAGTAGATATAAGACCGGACCTGAATATTGAGGTGCTGAAACCTCTCTTCCATACAGTGAACAACAATGCCTGTTTCAGTATGAGTGAGTCTAACGGCTGTCGATCGTTTATTCACGTTCTGTCCTCCTGGTCCAGAAGCTCGCATAGTTTCCATTTTCACTGAATCCGCTGGAACGATCACAGAGACCTATATAGAGGACATTCAATTCCTATATTTAGACAGAGTCTTGTGCACTAAACACCTCCTCTGGCTCAGGAAGAACGGCAATACTGGCAGTACTAGTGTGCATTCGTGACTTGTCAGTTTGAGGAATTCGTTGTACGCGGTGCACACCTGCTTCGAACCTTGATACGAAGATTTTGTAGTGAAAAAGTGAAATTTAGAAAAGAGACGATCAAAAACTACCTAAGATTAGCATAAGCGTTTTCACCTTCGACACCTATGACCGCAATACGTATTCCACCGAGATCGGACTCTTGGACTTGAAGCGGCGACCATTTCCATCCACGCCACTCCGAATACTTGGAATACATGTCAACGAGCTCACCAGTAAAAGCATCGCTTCCTGACCACCAGCACCGCTGAAAATCGTCACCTTCTGTTCTCAACCTAACTACAAAAATATGACGGAAACTTTGAAGAACTACATGGCGAAGCTCGTCCTGATGAAGTTTTGATGAATATTTCGAAAACGGAAAATATTTAATTCTCTCCTTTTTACGTGATCTAACACCATATATTGTGCGGAATCTGGATGATCTTACAGTCGGGTCATTCTCATGCATCAGCCATCCACGACAGTCTACCCATTATCGCGTAGATACAATTACCGCTTGGTGATTCTTGGTCCTTTCCATGAGGATAGTTGAATGTTGAACGACTCCATTAGCCTTAGACTGATAAGTTAACTGGATAACAGTTTGCGGAAAGGAAAGGAATTGAATTACTCGAAGCGGCTTCGAACGGAATTCCTACCAGTACGCTGTCTGCGCCCTCGTATTTAACATTTATGCGTACATAGATATGTAAAATGAGGGTTGCCTTAGCTACTTCGAAAAAAAATGCCCTAAAATGAGTTATTTAATGATGTAGCCCAGTTGAACATACCACAAATATTCAGGGAAACAAAACCAGATCAATAAGAATTTTGAAAGATTTTAATGTACTAAGTACGCAAGGAGAACAACGCAGGATTGTGCTGCACGCCATCAGAAAGCGAAGTTGGGTCCCCCTCCTCAACGCTGTCCCGCAAGTCAACGTGGGGGCCCCTTAGTTCGGCTATCCCCAGAATTCCATAGAGAATCGTCCTGCAAAGCATTTTATGCCATTCATAAAGGAGACGAATTCTTCAAACAGCAGCCGAAACATCAAAGAAATGTTCGAAGACTTCTGTGGACGATGAATGAGAGGAAATGTTATCGACTGCAAGAAATCCTGGGATTCTCAGCAGCAAATGTGATGATGAGTCATGTAAAGAATCTAAAGCAAAAAACTGACGAATTAAAACATTTTGCGACCCAAAGTTAGGTCGACCACCTACTTTGTATGGTTGAATTTCATCTCCCATCAAGTTGCTCAATATTTGCATAATTTGCCCACACAAAGAATCGTTTTCGAGTTTTTAACTTTTCGTACTTCATTCAGCTGGAGTATTGTTAATTCAAAAATATTTATTTTAGAGCTTAGAGAAACCAAGTAGTCCCGACGTCGTTGGCCCTAGTGAATCAAAAAGGTTGACTACCTTGAGACTAAGTTTCTCTCAGAACACCAAGCATTATTGACACGTATTTACTCGGAGATCTTCTATTTGAGAGCCAGGACTATATCCTCACTTTGACTAAATCTTTTGAGATCGATTCCAAGTCGTACATCGCTTTTCGATACACGAGAGTGCACACTAACAACGCTACAGGGTTAACGCTTTGAAGATCAGCTGTGATAAGCAGGCGGTGTCGTTCCGTCACTTGCGCGCAGTCAGACAAGCGGCTTTGCATGTCTGTGTATGCGTGTCTGGCTGTCTGCCTGCTTTCCCACGAGACGCGACGCCGCCATCACAGTAGCTGAATGAGATCTGACGTCGCGCGGTGAGTATCAAAATGCCTCCCAAGGTCCTTAGAGTGTTAAATTACTCAGAGTTCATTATATTGTGTTGGTGACAACACTTACTCGTATATTATATAAGAAGATCATAATGTGGCTGATAAACTCACAAATCTTTTTGACGTGATAATTTCGAATTTTTCAGGCATTTTCAGAAAAGCTTTTTGTTCTAAGACATCTTGCTGTGACCTTGTGAACTCCAGCTGACATTTTCGTAACATGTCCATCTCGGTAGTGGGCACAATGCGATCGACAAGATTCTTCTCGGCGGATATCAGAGCTTCTTCCATCGCCCCACGTTCCTCTTCAGCCATCACTCGAAAATCAGCATCATGTGACGCTTAATAGAATTGTATATATAAGTAGTACAATTACAGTGAATCAATGGTCATTAACAGGCAATCTTATTTACTCCAATAAGGAAAAGCATACGCTACAGACACATGAAGTCACTGTTCATTTTTATGCCTATTTTTCGAATGAACAAATTATTCTTTGTCTCTCCACGAAAGCACAGTCTTTACTTACAAGATTTATAAGTGCTTCAAAAGAGCGACATGTATAAGAATGTGAAGCTGACTCTGAACTAGGAAGAACCTCAGCCTTACAAGTCATTAGGGCATCCAGTTGCTCAATCTCATTTCGTTTCTGTTGAACTAAATCAGAAGCTTGACAAATGCCATCCCAATACGGTACTCGTTGATGGCCATTAATAGCATCTCCACAACGGCAAGCAGCCAAACGAGCGTCTACAGCTGCAAGAAATGCAGCGCCTTTTTCACCGCTAAGGACGGCTCGTGCTACTGAGAAAATCGAAGTAGAGATTCGCATGATCTGAAAGAGAACTGAATAGAAATCTCACTCAAAGCACATAAGAGCGGTAAAATGCCGATATGTGCATACCAGACCAAACATGCTAACGGTGGGTAGTTGACAGCTGCGATACTGTGATTTTGCAAAGAGTGGTAACTATGACATTGCTAGCCGTAGCAGTAGCACAACGACTCTGGTATGGGTGAGACGCGCATCCAGGTACCATCTGAGGTCGAAAATTTTGCAGAACACTCACCTTCCCTGGATATTGCAATGTCACTAGTCAAAACTACATTCAGATATGTAATTCCGCTTGATGACGACGATGGAATCACGAAAACTTCTCGCCAAGATGTGGAATTGATAACGGAAAAGTTCTACACCAATCTTTTCCGTTCCCACCATCCCCGTCTCGGACCCCGTAATCGCCACTGGAAAAAAGACGCCTGGGATTCGGCCCTTTGAAGTTCGAATCGCGATAGAAAGCATGGAAAAAAAGCACGGCTCCAAGACCCGATAACATATCTTCCGATCTGCTGCGAGCCAGAGGCCATATTTTACATGTACTTCTCGCGGCACGTATGACATCTTACTCTCGAAAAGAAGAAATTCCAGACCAGTGGAGGACGTTGCGCAAGTCATCATCCATGAAAAAGTTGACCGAAGGGTTCTTCGCAACTATCGTCCAATCTGCTTTCAAGCATACTTTACAAGCTTTTTACGAAGATCATCCTTCTGCGCATACCAAAAACTTTGGATAAGGCACAATCAGTCGAGCAAGCAGGATTACGACAGGGCTTCTGCTGCATGGACCACATCCGAACTGTGTCGAGGGTCATGAAAGTCTGTCGGGAATACCATCTGCTCTTAATCGTAAATTTCATCGACTATGAAAAAGCATTTGATAGTGTCGAAACGAACGCAGTCTTACCAGCGCTTGTCGATCAAGAATTGGATCCGTCCTACATAAAAGCTTTATCAGACTGCTATCGGAACTGCACCACGAAAATACAGCTCTTTTATCGACCTCTTACCATTCCCATTGGAAAAGGGGTTCGACAAAGCGATATTATTTCGCCAAAGCTGTTCACCGCCGTACTGCAGTGGATAATGAACTTGCTTAATTGGGGCTAGAAGGGCATACGTGTCGATGGAAAATTCCTGTCAAACCTTCGTTTTGCGGAAGACATTGTCTTATTCTCGAATAGCGCTACTAAAGCAGAAATTGTGCTTAAGTAACTTAACGAAGCGGGAAAGAAGATTGGACTACACATAAATCGCATTAAGACTCAGTTCATGAAAAACTAATGGTGCAATGATGAACATATCAGACTGGATAGATCTTTGATTACGGAAACCTTTTCTTACGTGTACCTTGGTCTTTCACTGAATATGGAGAACAATATGAACGAGGAACCTGACAGAAGAGGGAAAGCAGCGTGGGCCGCATTAGGGCCTCTCAAAGAAGCCACTGACCAGATAACGGACCCCAAATTCAGCAGTGCTTCCAGCATTCTGTTATGCGGCGGAGACGTGAGTTGATACTTCGACCACGTCAAACTACTGGGAACGACTCACAGAGCGCTCAAACGATGTCATCTGAAAATCAATCGGCACTCATAACACATAGCCGACCTGCACAGCTCAGATCTCAAAGATTTATCTCAATTTCGTGATCTAGAAGAATTCACATCGATATCGAGACACAGATGGTCCGGTCATACAGTAAGAAGATCAGACGACAGGTGGACGAAACGAACTTAGAATGGACGTCACGAGAATACACCCGTTCCCGAGGACGACCACCTACCTATACGTTGGGCGGACGTATTCACTAGAAAAATTAATCAGCCGTATTCATATCTATGTTCGCAACAGCCGTATTCGTACCTGCCAATATTCTACAGATCACGGTATGAAACTTGCGGCAGCGGCCATGCTCAAATAAAATCACCGCCATGGACGACAATCGCGAGAAGGCGAGACGAATGGAAGATGTGATGGGTCCGCACACTTCGTGAAGACGGAGTTTAAGTATCCAATCAAGTAATTCCACTAGGCGCAAACGCGATAACTTATGGAGCTGCACTGCACTAATTGAAAAGATATGAAACCAAGTGCTTTTGAAGAAATTTTGCTACGTTTTACGGATGGACAAGCCTATTCGGTCGAACTTTTTCTACTATTAACCGAATAACACGAAAAACAGACTCTACAGAACAACTAACTGATAAAATAAAAAGCAGTTGGTGAGTGTTTATTTGGACCTCATAGACTATGAGCTCCGAAATCTCAGCTTTTTCTCAGTCAAGGAACTAAGGAACTAAGGAAAGAAAAAAAAAGAAAAACATCGCTGATAGAAGACATCTTCAGATAGGCGAGCGTCAACAAGCCTGCATTTTTCCTACTTTCAATTTAACTCGTGTCTTCATAGTGACTATGTAAATCAATACTATGCACCGATATATTCGAAGATTCTGAGTGCTTCGCAAGACTTTGGACCTCAGAAAAGAGTTTAACACACGTTTCATTCACATGCTACCACTACACCAACGTGGCCAACGTCTACTACCACTAGTTTTTCGATATAAGGCATCGCATTAGCTGCTGAACTGTCAGAATTCACGGCAATCTGTTGCCAATTAATAACATCATCATTTGTCATTCGAATGATCGTCAAGCAAGCAGCGGGCGCTGTTAACCCGGTCGGGACGACAGCTACTCGACCGCGAAGCGCGATTCGCAAGCGGCACGCAATTTTCACTATTTGATCAGCATATTTACATCAGTTTTGAGAAAACCTTAGATTTTTAGGGTCAGTCTGATAATTCACGATCTGCTGTATACGATCATAAACCTTTGATGCATATAAAACTTATTCATGTGAAGAAAACTTTAAGGGGGAAACGTGATTTTCTTTTTGCCCTTGCACCGTTATATGAAATATTTCTTATAAATTGAACCTAGTTTCTGAATCATGAAGTTCCATGCTATGAAAAACTGTCGAAATTCGCTTGAAAATTCATATAAAAACACTTGTTAAACAAAAAATGAGCGCGAATGTGAAACGTAGTCTTCTTCTTGCTGCTGCAGCGCATTGAAAAGCCTTTTTGAAAAGCCTTTTTTAAAAAGCAAAAAACAGCGTTGAAATCGCCAAAATTAAGGATTCTGGATATTTGTTGAAAGCCTAGGATACAGCTTTGTTTAGCAAAACAGGCCTTTAATTAGTCGTGTGTCCGGAGAGGTACACGCCATCCCGAACGGGTTAAGGTTGTATATTCGCAATATTTGTAAGTGCAGCGCAGTAGAGTTGCCCATTAGGTTATCGCTGCACGACGATGATAACATCACTTTTCAAATAGTCAGTTTACTGGGATGCTGCTTTGACCAGATACCATGATTGCCGACTTCTCAAGTTATTGAACAGCGCTTTAGGTCGTCCATCGTTGATATGGTATTCCTTCCCCTCTTACTATGGTTGGAAAGAAAGTTGTGGGGCACTATAATAAGCATGAAATAACTCCCATGCACATCGGGGAATAATACAATTCCTTATGTGGGGTTTTCCCAATGAAGCTTTAGAAGAATTGGTCTCTATTTTCACTTTGTTGATAGCCTCCGCCATGTCCAGCGATACAATCAAAATCGTGTTTCATTTCGTCATTATTGGAGAAAGGTCTATCACAGTGAGCTGCACTCGATGAAATCACGAAGATGAAGGCGAAAGCACAACAAGCATAATCTGCTGCTGGATACTGGCTTTAACGCTTTAATGCCGAAGATCTTGATTTTAAAAGCAAGCCTCGTTCAGGACGTCCAATAAACTTGAACACCCAAGATTTAATTGCTGCTTTGGAAGATGAACCGTCATCAAGTGCTCGCGAATTGGCAACCGATCGCTGAAAGTCGTAGAAAACGATGACCTTTATTTTCAAAACTAATTATTATTACTTTTATTTGGAATTTATGCATGAATTCTCAATTTATTACAAGTGCTCCAAAACTTTCTTTCCAACCTAAATACGATTTCAAATTTTAATACCACTACCCGGACCTCCCTTTGATGGCTTATACGGTATAGGAGACCGCATTCACATGCTTTAGTAGTGTTCGTATCTGCGAGAAGTATAGACTAGGACAATCTCGAGGTCCAAAAGATGGAGGTCGTCGGCTTTTGTACGACTGCAATATTCTCGTTGAAACGCTCACATCTAGCTAGCTTTTATCTTTCTTTTTTTCTGCTCGAGCAAAATTTTTTTTTGCGTTTCCACAGCAACCGTGACGCCACCTCCAAAAACTGAGTCACCAGACTCTTCCGACGAGGCGAGTCACATGTGTCTCATGTTTTCGTTAGTTTACCTTGCCAAGTACTATTCTTGCTACACATTTCGCAATCACTAATAGCTCATCCAAGACAGCTGTTCCGGTGATCTTTGGTCGGGCAAATCTCTGTTATTCACTTTATAACGGAAAAACCCCTTCCAGTAAACGAGTTCAATAGCCAAAAACTTAACTCTCGAATGCGTTTTAGCTCGGTTCCATTTGTTGTAGTGAATTAATGTTACTGTATCCAATAGCAGACATTGAAAAATACAAGATCGAACTAGAAACAAGATGCAAAACGTCTATAAATGCTGGTAGGAGTGTTCTTATGTAAAGGAACATCATGACCTATAATAAAGAGCATTCTACATACGATGTATATCAGAAGCGAAGGGGCAAAGTCACTTCTCTAAGTAATTGATGTTCACAATCTTTAAAGCATTCTAGTTATCGAAAATCTGTCATATATTCTCCGAGGAGCCTCAAAGTTTGTGACGACGAGAAGCTAAAAGTTTTTCAGTGATCCGCTATAAAAATAGGAATCGGTACCATCGACTTGAAATGAATCAAAACAAAATGGCCCTTCTCTTACTCTAACAAGCATCGCTCAACAAACCAGGCTCTCGAAGATAAGGTGGGCCGAAAACTGATGTATTTCAACGACAAACGATAGACGAAAACCGTTGCGGACTGGATTCTTCGAGATATAACGCACCACAGAAGGACAACCGACTCGATGGCCTGATTTCTTCACGAAAACATAGAGGAAAGGCATGGTGCTCATCGAATTCTTACAACGAGTAGGACCGACTGGCCTTTTTTCCAACGTTATAGGAGAATAAATATTCTGATGGTGACCGCTACCAATTAGTCTCCTTATCTGTAGATATCATAAACGTATACAAGGGATACACCATTTGAAGCTGATTGGATCGTGAAGAATGCGTCATGATTTAGACTTCGTCAAACACCGTAAAGGTAATTATAATTGAATGCATATCTGGTCCATATAGGCTTACCGATTTACCAAGCTAGTATTGTTATGCTTCTCTATGCGCCTGGTACCAATATATCGACCCTCTCAGGATGTAAGACTATATGGATCCGCAGTAGGATCAAACCAAAGACCATATACAATATCACTGGCTAGTGGATATCATACATTGTGCTGAAGCATATTCAGGTTCACCTTAGTTAGTTAATTAGAGAAAAATGCCTGATAGTTATTATTGAGCCATGCATGTGGTCTCTTATGGGCACTTATACAGTGCAATATACATGTTTCGGTCTTACAGCCTCGTCGTTGCAAAAAAGGTGGCTTAAAAATAACTGTCAGGCAAATTGAAAGTTGAGCGTGGTCTAGAGAAACACTCAGAACGAAAGATATCATATATTTGACAGTACCAGCGAAGAGCTCACTTATCGGCGCGTGTAGAACGTTCGTCTACGACTCATCTATGTGAAAGGGTTCTCCTCCAAAAGGGCTTGGATCAGACGAACGGCACCGTGTAACTGACGAGGCTGCAAGGGCAAAACACGTGTATTGAGTTGTATAAGCACCCTTAATAGACCACATGAATGGCTCAAAAATAATTATCAGGCATATTGAAATTTGAGCGTGGTTCTAAAGAAACAGTTGAAACGAAAGATATGACAGAGAAAAACGGTTCGCAAAGCTTATTAGGCAACATAAATCGGACAGACCATGCTGATCACATCGAACATTCCATTTCAACTTTGTGTTCCACTATGTAAAGCCTTTCACAAGTCCCTGAAGTACCAAGTAGCGCATTGGCTAGTGATGCAATATACCAGGAAGCGGAGCAACAGTTAAGGCTCTGATGCGATTCGCTCCCCAACATTCTCTTTCAGTGAATCAACTGGAAGCCTTAGAACACCTTTGACTTAAACACCTCCAGGACTGCAAGAAAAATCATTTCGACCAACTATCTACGACATTTACAAAAAAATCTTCAAATAGCATCTTAACTAATGTGGAGGATTAATGTGAGAAAACTAATCAAAAGCAACATGTGCTGGGATCCACGCAGAAACAGCGATTACGGGTCCGTGTACAATAAAAATAGATGTGTAGAGAAGCATATAATGAATAAATAAGTGAACAAATATTTATGTACAATATTATACATATGTATGTACATATGTAACATATATATATATATATATATATATATATATATATATAATATATATTATATATATATGAAGGCACATGTAGCGCAGTGCGTTAGAGGCGCTCCACGTCGCACACGAGGTCAATGGTTCGATATCGCGCTCATGGCTCACCAAGCCATCCGTCCCTCTGAG
Organism: Parelaphostrongylus tenuis; assembly: GCA_019055375.1. Classification (NCBI taxonomy): domain Eukaryota; kingdom Metazoa; phylum Nematoda; class Chromadorea; order Rhabditida; family Metastrongylidae; genus Parelaphostrongylus; species Parelaphostrongylus tenuis. Next base: position 53,526 of record JAHQIW010001077.1, read on the forward strand.
TTCAGTAAATTGGCACCAGACTCGATGTGTGGGAGGATAAGCAGCACTGACTCAGATCAGCCGGAGGCCATCGCGAGTCACTGTAAAGGCTGGGGATGCATTCAATCACCACAAGCGAAGTTAAAAATTGAAGACAAATGCATGGCGTATCCCTCAGGGATTGATCAATGCCGAAAGCTTTATTCTTTTAGAGCTTTATATATGTATATATGTAAATATATATACATATATATATGTCACGATTTTGTCAAAATGTGGAAACTGTCCGTAAAACTTTGAATTTCTCCATCAGGTTGTTTTCGATTATACGGCAGGGGATGAAGAAACGACCCCTTTTGCTGGAAAAAGACTTTCCACTGAAGTTGTATTGATTCGGAAATCCAAATCTCGATTACTGCTGTTCGTGGCTGGTTTTTGAAAAGGCCTCTTTGTAGCGCTGTGACATCTAAAACAGATTATGCTTCACACGCGCCGCGCGCTTCTATTATTATCGCGCTTATACTCCGCTGGAATTACGGAAAGCAAATGAACGTGTAGAGGAAATTTTGTAAGATCAGAGTCATACGTTTTATGTAGAGTTTCTTTTAAAGCGAAGAAAAAATCTAAATTCAATAACAAAGATCGCACTCCGCATGTGAGTCACGCGTTATCAATCACAGCCACCACACTCCCTACCAACAAAGAATGCGCGGCACATGTGAAACTCAATTTACTTTTCTTGCTACATTGCACTGAAACGGTATTTCCAGAAAATAAGCACAGCATTGGAATCGTAGAAAATTACGCTATCGAATGGTAACTTATGATTCAAGGAAAAAGTTCTGCCTGTGAGAAATACACGTGAGTGATACACATAACTTTTCTTCTTACCACAACGACGTTGAAGAAATTCTCCAGAAGACAAACATATTTATGGGTTTTTTGAAATTTGAGCCAACGAACGATCACTAGCAATCTACGATGATGTTGAAGAGAATGAGTGGTCGGGCAAATGTGCCTCGGTGGTGTAGTGGTTAGAGCACGCGTCCCCGGATAGGACGAAACGCGGGTTCGATTTCCGCCTGAGGCCGCGTTACTGTTCACCACTCAATTCTCTTAGGTATATAGCAAACATCATAACAGTGCGAAATGCACTGAAATACTATTGAATCTACGAAGAGTTTTATCAAGCGAAATATAAGAGAATAAAAAAGCACATGGTGCGTGTGTGAAACATATTTTTTTTTGAATGCTACAACACTATAAAAACGCTTTTTTGAAAAACAAGAATGTGGCGCTGTAACACGAGATTTGACTTTTGACTGATTACAACAACTCATGAAAAGTCCCTAGTCAGCGAAAAGGACCGTTTCATCATCCATGGTAACCGAAAAAACCCTCCATCAATATAAATGACAAGTTGAGAATCCTATGGACTTGATTAAGAGACCGTTGTATTGCCTTAGAGATGCATATAGAATCTACAAAATACAATGATAAGGCAGTCGAGTCCGCGTGTGCAGTATGCTCCTGCCTTCGAGTTCAGTGGGTTCCATAGCTTTTTCTACTGCACTATTTAGAATAATTCGATAGCCAATCGACAGTAAATCGCGATACGATAGCTGGAATGGGACCCAAAATCTGTGCATCAAGCAATTCACGGAAAAAAAAACTTCTCAATAGACCTCATTAAACGGTATGAACTAACAATTGACTGTCTATTCATCTTACATTCGAGTGATTTATGAAAACTCTGCAATAAACATTCATAAAAATAATCGAAGAGAATATGTTAGCCATTGCGAAGTTGATACGTCAATGGGTTGACGTTCCGGCGACCTCACAGCCTCATCAGAGACACACGTTCTACAGTGCCCTTCTGATAGTAGGGACGAGGAAACCGCATTAAGGTATCAACCTCGAAATGGCTCAAAACTTCCCCTGACTATATCAACTGTATCTTCATTTCAGTCTGCGATGATATGTGGCTATTATATTAAATGGGCGAATATAAAAACCCCGAATCAGACCCTACTGGAGCTTTCAGAGCCTTCTCGAAGCTGACAACACGCGTCTACGTTTTGGACTATGGTAACACATGTCAATAACATATATGTCACCTATATTCATAGAACGACAGAGAGAAGTCTCTTATATAACTCGCTCTCGTTCACAAATAATCTTGCAAACTGACAACATATTTTGAGCCTACCATAAGGTCTCTTATGGCACTTATAATGTGCTAGACACGTGTTTTGGCCTTCCAGCCTCATCAGTAGCAAGGTGCCTTTCGACTCAGTCAATTCCTTGGGGACATAATTTCCATATAGAGGAAATCGACACCGAACTTCTTACATTTGACGTACAGTGAAAAGACCACCGCAGTGTTTCTCCAAAATGATTGATTGTTGATTGCGTGGCCTACGGCTGTCACAGAGGATATGCAATAGTTTCTTTCGATCACTATTTCAAGACCTCGTTTAAAAACAATATATTCTGATATGGGACCTCATGAAAGGACCAAGATATAGTATCAAAAAGGCATCGTGCTATTAATAAGGCTGGAAAGCCGAAACACGCGTATAAACTTTTGTAGCACTTTATAACTGTCATAACAAACCTCATGCAAGGCTCAAAAAAATGTTATCAGGTTACATTATTTTTGAACGAATCTTTTATTTACTCAGAAATCATTGTTTATCATGAGATAACCGAGAAGCACGCGGTTGCAAGAAATAGGTTGTATTTGATAAAGCCAATAAGGACAAAAATCCACTTTTTTGGATAAGTTGAAAACCCTGATTTTTTCTTTCTTCTTGAGCGAGGCACGAGGTGTTAAATCCAAACTTCATTCACACAAACAAACAGCTAACGTTTCGGCAGGTCGCCTTCGTGAGAGCCTGGAAAGGTCAAAGTTGTTTACGATCCAATCAGTCAAACACTTGCATCACTTCTTTAGAGAAAATTGTCAGACCTAGATTTCGTTCGCATCAAGCACAAAGTCAACCTTAAACATACTCATCGCTTCTATTAAATGTTATAAAGACGATATATAAACGAAATGTTATACGATAGATGTTATAAAGACATCGAATAAAGGCGGTATGTTTGAGGTTGACTTTGTGCTTGATGCGAACGAAATCTAGGTCTCACAATTTCCTCTAAAGAAGTGATGGAAGTGTTTGACTGATTGGATTGTAAACGACTTTAACCTTTCCAGGCTCTGACGAAGGCGACCTGCTGAAACGTTAGCTGTTTGATTGTGTGAATAAAGTTTGGATTTAACATCTCGTGCCTCGCTCAAGAAGAAAGAAAAATAAGAATCACTGAAGCATGCCGAGGTTGATAGACAGTCGGTCTTGGGATAAGTTGAAGATCTGAAGAAGAAATGGATATCTCATTAGTGGAACAGGAAAACGTTTACCTTCCTAACAAATATCTATACATCATTTTAGTTTTCACTTCAATCAGAAGGGGTCTCCATGATGTTTGCCCAAGCTTTATTTCCGTATTTCATCCATTATTATTTATAACCCAGTAGTGCAGTACATCAGAAAGCGATATGATAAGCGACCCGCTTATTCAATCCCCTCTCCCAAAACTCTCTTTAAACCAAGCAACGGACGCACTAGGGTACACCTTAACTCGATAAGCTCCAAAATTCTCGCAGATACCGTCTCGACCAGTATTATATGACGTTTGTAGGAAAAAAAACACGAAATTTCCAAGCAGTAGTCGAAGCAACAAGAGTGAAGTTTGAAGACATTTGAGATGGTTACAGGGAAACGAATCGAACACAAGAAATCACAGGATTCGCACTGGAAATTACGGTAACGGGGTCTGTGAGATGACGATTGAACAAAATTATTTATATCATTCCAGCCATTAATTTCGCTTTGTTTAACTCCTCAAACGGTTATTGCATATGTGTGCAGCAGGAGAATCAACCAGTCAGAATACTCATTGTATAACATCTTGAGAATACGGTAAAATGAGAACATAGTACGGTATGTACCGTAACCGTTGTTGAACGAAGAGAAAGCTGATGCTCGAAGAAATTCATTTACAATAAATGTTAAGTATAATATAAACGATTCCTACAATCGCAGTCTTGAGAAGGAAGATCAAAGCATATACAAGTTGTACGTGGTCAGAGTTTTAAGAGAAACAGCACCAATAGGCAGGACAGCGAGAATTCGGAAGATTGCCATGAAGAGAGTCAAATATGATTATGACACCATCACAAATATAGAATAAAATTGAGAATTTAAAAATAAAGTGAGACAGGGCAGAAGTAAATTATTTAACTTGTTCACAGAAACAATAAATAATAGTGATTGGCTTATATTACCGGAGACCGATTGGCAGTAATACATTAAACACGCTCCTAAATGTGTTCTGCAGACAGTAGCACTAATTTTAGATTGGCAGTAACAACAAAATGGCAGCAGTCAAATGAGATATGGCAAAATCAATCGATTAATATGAATTACACGTCGCAATTTGCAAAGAATTCTGTACTTGCATGGATATCTCTCGTCACTTTTTCTAAACGGGAATTTAGCTCATCCAACGTTCGCTGGTAATCGTCCAGTCTAACATCCGATGCATCCTTGGTCAAAACTGAAAATCAATCAAGAAATAATCGTTTACGCAGATAATATTGGCTAAATGATCTGTAGACAAACATATAGCCTCTTGTGGAGAGTTGTGGTCCCATCAATTTCCAAAGTTTAAAACTGATTTTTTCTGGAGAAGGAACTGTGAGGACATGCTCAGGCTCAGAAAATCGATGGAACCACAACTCTCCACTAGCGTCAAGATATATAAAAGTTTGAGATATTCTCTTGACGTTGATCAATCGCCTGGGAGATGCACCATTCATTCGTGTTCATCAACCACTCTTTGAGGTGACTAAAGGACACCTAGCCTTTACAATGACTCGTTGTGGCTTTCCATGATATCATGTCAGTGCTCCTATCCTTCCAGACAAATCTGGCACCCATTTGTCAACCCCAGAGGTATGGAAGGCTTGGTGAGTTTTGGGCATGGGATCGAACCATCCGATCTCGTGTGTATCGCAGCGCACCTCAAAGCACTGCGCCCTAATGAGTTTAAAAAAGATCTTACTGTGTAATTCACCTTCACATTCAATTGTTACAAATGCAATTGTTTTCTTGCGGAGAAGGGACCTATGCTGCCTATAGAGACGGATATCACCGAGATATTACTATGAAGATGCGAGTCAACTGAAGTTAAAAAAGGGTTTGATGGATCACTCAATAACTCAACTACTATTCAGGGTCTACGTAGATGCTTCCAAAGGAGGTCGCTCTGATGATAATGTCGTTCACGTATTTTGAGAAATTTTAGTGTAGCACTATTTTGTAACTACAATAGAAATGATAGTGGGTGGTATATTATCTACAAATTTAACCAACGATAATCCATTCATATAAATCCAGGATTGCTTATGCTTTTACTGCCTTTTTCAGTGTTATGATGTTTCCAATATACATAAAAGAATTGAGTAGTAAACAAAAATCCAACCTCACACGGAAAGTGAACCTGTGTTTCATCCATGCCGGGGACGCGTGTTACCGCCTAGGTCACCTATTACAGACAGACGTTGAAGATTTAGTGGTGGCTAAGCAGCAGCCTTTGTGGTGTAGCGGTAGCACGTGCCCCGGTATGGGTGAAACGCGGGTTTAACTCACAACTGCGGCCAAATTTTTGCCTACGCTCGATTCTCCTAGATAACCCATCAATTCATGCTTAATTTGAGGATCGTCCCTATTACCCAAATGGTGGACCTCAACTCACTTAGCTGTGAGGCCATCCACTTATCAGGCTCTGTGCGGTGTGAAATACAACTTCCACCGATCACAAGACTTCGCTTGCCAAGTTCGAACTTCTTTTCGTTTAGCACAAGTTGCTACCAACTTAGTATAGTGAACTCTAATGTATGTGTTGGTGAAAATGAAATCCAGATGTTTTTGCACCAAAAGAAGGTCTAAGTTTCTATACGAGACCTCAGCTATGATTGAGCTAAAAATCGTTAACGTCCACCTTGAAGAAGTCTCACACGTGCAAATGCAACACTCTCTCCATTCTGCAAAGAGTAGGTTATGTAGAAAAAATGCGTGTGGTTTCGATTTTCTGATGAATTTTTACCATTCACTTGCCAGATTTCGGTATCTTTCAAATGCGCATTTTCCATTGAACATTTTGATATACAACTTGCCTATACTTGCCTTAAGATGGAGTTCTCTTGGGATTAAGGTCGCTAGCTACTAATGCAGGAATTCATTAAATTCGTGTATGAGTAGCAAGTGAATTCGTTTCCAGGAGAGCTTCATCTTAAGGAAAGTATAAAAGGATAACGGATAAAGCTCTCAACGTTAGTCAATCCCTGAGGGATGCGCTATGCCTTTGTCTTTAATTTCTAACTTCGTTCAAGGTGATTGAATGCATATCTCGCCTTTACAATGACTCGCGATGGCCTCTCGCTGAACCGAGTCACTGCTGCTTATCCTCCCAAACAAGTCTGAGACCAGACTGGTACCAGTTTATCGACCACGGAGGGATAGATGGTTTTGTGAGCCATAAGCGCGAGATCGAACCTTCAAAAACTAGTACAGGCAAGCTGAATAACAAAATGTTCGTAAGAAAATGCGCAATTGACAGATACCAAAATCATGTAATTTCCCTGCAAAAATTATATCAAAAAACCAAAACGGCACGAACTTTTTACACAACTTATTAGTAGTGACTCCCCCTGATGTGACTCGCAGATGATCTGCCATGGGTTTCTTCAGTCTTGAGAAGAAACCGTGGGAAAAGTTGTAGAGCAATTGAATGAAAACGCTCTTTTTAAATGAGAATGGGATATCCAGACATTCACATACTATAAGTACACACTCAAGCATCACACTCACCATTGATGTCTTCACTACTTCTCTGTGCCTTGTACAAAAGCTTCGCTGCTCTCTGACGCAATGCCTCAGCTCTTTTCTGAGGTGCTTCATTGCCTTGTGTTCGTTCTGACAGTAACCTCTTTGCTTCTTCAATATCCATCTAAATCAAGTCCTATATGACAGTGTGGCATAAATAAGGTGCAGACTGAAAGCAAAGGGCAAAGTGGGAATGGCAAACAAACCGTCATTTGCTTATTTCCATGCTCGGCAGTTTTGGCAGCTTGTAGTGCCTTATCCACCAAATTGAAAGCATTTTTCGCATCGTCAGCTATTTGCAGATATTGTACTTTGACTTTTTTCATCTCGGTTTCGACGCCAGAAAGGCTTGCATTGAGTTTTTTTGCACGAGCCTCTGTACTGTCGGTTTCCGCTTTAGCAGCATCAAGGTGCTCCCTTAATGAAACGATATCTCAGAAATGAACTGCAAGCGCTAGAATGCTACATACCTTGCAAGCTTCATCACTTCTTCGGCAGATGTTATTGCCTCAGAAGCAACTTGTTGAGCTTCTTTGGCCACTTCAATCGCCTCCCTTACTGTATCGGTGGTATTCTTGATGGCGGCAGCACGCGCACTCGCATCGAGAGCCTCAAAAAGGTAATAAAAGTAATCGTGCTGCGAAATCAAGGATACAGAAAGAATTAACAACACTCACCTTTGCCTCAAGACCAGAAGCAAGTGTTTTATTTCCACGAGTTTCAGCTAGGATTGCACCAATGTTGCTAATTTTTGCCAATGTATTACGAATCTGCAAGAGAAACAGCAGAAAAAAAGTCGTAAAAAGTAGATAAAAAGCCATAAGCAGTCCTGAGAACAAAACATACTTTTGTAGTAAGGTCTTGTACTTGCTCCGGAGTGAGACTAATTTTCTTCGCCAGGACCTCCTCTGCTAGAGCTCTGACTTGCTCGGGAGAACTCCTAGTAGGCAATACAATTAAGTTTCCTGAGAAACCTTTCAAAATGGTTCTCTGATACCTCGAACTCTTCAGGAAGTTGTTCATTTGATCAACGATCTCATCCAATTCTGTCCTCGAAGAATTCGTTCTCAAAGCAGCATTTTGTGCCACTTCCAAAGCAGCTAAGGCCTCCTTTTTTCGCAGCTTCAGTAGTGTGCAGAACATCACGAACAACTGCTAACACCTAGGAGCAGCAAGCTGGTTTGAGAGTTTGAGAGATCACTCATTAGGATTAAGAAATCTACTAATAATGTTCAACACCTCTTCGGCCTCTTTCTGCTTTTCGTTCAATTTCAAATCGGCCTCCAATGAAAAGCTTCGTGCTTGCTCCGCTTTGCTAACTGCGCCCTCCAAGCAGGATTGGCCACCGCAAAAACCACAATCACCAGGACCTGCAAACACATTGAGATTCTTCTATTTCTACGAATCAACTACGTTCTACTCAGCTCTACATATTTCAAGTCGAAAAAGCCTTTTTTAACGCAAAATAATTGGCACCAACCTCCGCAAAGAGCATCACAAGGTGCTGATGCAGCCCCACAAACCTCCGCATTCAACTGTGGTAGTGCGGCTTCCAACATGTGCAACTGAAGATAAATGATCCAAACCAACCTCATAGCAAAGATATAACCCTTGAAAAAAACTTGGCTTTATTGCTTTTTCTTAGTAGTATGACGTTGCATTACTACATCTAAGAGTGTTGAGCGGCAATTTTCAGATTCTAGAGCATATAAAGTGGAAAGGGATAGTATCGAGCACCATATTTGTCATTTTTAAGAATATCTCCAAGCGAACAAATTCCTCCGCCCCTTAAAATTGCAATCCGAAAACACAACAGTTATGTAGGATTCATGTCTCAAGCATAACAATGACAACTCTGAATTCTTCGCAGTCGAATTGAAAACTCGATAATTTTTAGGATATCACGTTGATTTTTTGCCTGACATGGTCGGTGCGGTCAAACGCTTGATGGACTGCGCCGTTCATAATGTCACAATTCTTCGATGAAACCTGGATTTTTATGGGCGCTAAAAGGGATTTTATCAGATAGAAAAGAACTGAAGGAACCTTAATAAGCACATCGACAGTGGGAAATTTTGAATTGTTGCCATATGTTATGAGTTGATGTATAATGTATGCTTCTCATAAAAGTAGATTTTTTGTGGAGTAATTTGAAGCTTCTTCCAAACGGTTCACCGCTTCATCGTGGCTCGAAGGTTACCTGGGTGTCGGACTGCGAAATACAGTAGGCGGTTCAACCTCTAGCAGATCCACTCAAGTTGAGAATGAGACAAACATCTCCATATGAAAAGCCCAGCTGAGTAAACCGTACCAGGAATGACCGCCGTCTCGGTAGCCTCTAGCAGCAAGGTGGTAATCGCCCTCTGACCCACAAGGGCCGGCGACTGCTCTGATGTGGTGACGACGTGAGAAAGCCCTGGCTAGGCTTACCTCGGGACTTCAGGAGATAGAGCAGCTAAACCAATACAATTTCCCTAGGCTGGGTCTCGTACTACCAGCGAAAGCGAATCGCCCAAGTATCCAAGTAAATGTAAAGTAGCTAACTTAAGATGATGTGAGAACAATCAAATGTGTATGATGATAATAATCAATTTGTATAAAGACGCGGCCCTTTAAAGTGGTCCCATAAAGCATGGACAGCGCGTTCAGGCGTACATCATAACCGACACCCGCGATACCCAAGGGGTCAAAGACTATCGCGATGCAGTAATAACAGAATATCCTTACCTTACGTTCACTCTCAGCTAGAGCAGCCTCATTCTCTGTGTATTGCTTGTCAAAGTCATCGCGATTCTTTTCTAATAGAGCCTCTGCCTCTCTGGCTTCACTTTCAGCTTCAGCCAGTTTGCCGATTGCTGCATCCGTTCTTCGTTGTGCAGCCAATGATCGTGATGCTGACTCTCTTGTAATGTTGTACGCACCCTGAATGATGAGAATTACATGTAAACATGGGATTTATATACAATAAGACTATATCAGGGGCGAGCAGCGGCGTAGTGGTTAGCACTGGAGTTGATAAGCCGCTGATTTGATCCCATCCCTCAACGCTCTCTTGCAATCAATTGAACGGTAAGGAACCCCTTAGCTCGGCTTCCTTTATGATTACTAGGAGAATCGTCTCGACCAGCATTCCAAGACAGTCGTGAAGAAAACGAATCCTCAAGTGGCAGCCAAAGGAACAGATGAAATGCTCGAGAATTTTTGTAGAGGACGAATGTAAGGAAGCGAATCGAATACAAGAGATGCTGAGATCCGCACAGTGAATTGAGATAATGGGTCGTTCACAATCCCTCAATCCTTTCATTGTTCATATTTATTTTATTTTACATAACCTGTCATCACAATACTGTGCGGATTCCAGCACTCTGCATTAAATTCGTTTCCTTACATTCATTTTCCACAAAGGTTTGCGAACTATTCACGTGCTGCGTCGGCTGCTACTTAAGAACTTAATCTACCTCGTAAATATCGTAATAGATTGGACCAGACGACTCTCCTTCCAATCTCGGAAGTAACAAAGGTGAAGCGTCCAGTTGAGTGACTGCAAGAGAGCTCTGAGCAGGAAATTGAACTCGCGCTCCGCTTGTCACCTTCCTTCCTTATATATTGACTTCATCACCAAGCACTGCGTTATCTAGCCACGGCATGAAATTTACATCCAGTAAGACGAACATCCACTCTGAATTTTAGCCTTTTCCTAAGTTTCAACACCACAGCAATAAACACCAAATTTGATAACCAGAAATTTATTAGAATTGCATGATTTTGGTAATGTTCAATTGCGCACTTTCTTGCGAACATTTTGGCATAGAATATACTTGCTTCAAGATGAAGCTCCCTAAGGAAAAAAATTCGCTTGCTTCTCATACATGAATGGCGCACAGAGGAGAGGTTGGGGAAGCGGCGCGCAAGATTAATGGAGCCTAGAACGATGACACGGTAGCAGAAAGGAGTAGGAAGTAGTTCGCGAAGTTCAAGGCTGGAGAGAACAGTCTGAAAGACCAGTCACGCCCGAGCCCTCCACAGAAAGCCATTAATCTTGCACGCCGCTTCACTAACATTATCCCCTATGCGCCATTCGTATATGACTAGCAAGCAAATTTTTTCCCAAAACAGCACAATCTTAGAGCAAATAAAGGCAAGTTGTATACCAACATGTTCGTAAGAAAATGCGCCATTGAACGATACCAAAATCATGCAGTTTTAATTAATTCTGGTCAATAAATTTAGTGTTTATTGCCCTATTGCCAAAACTTTTGAGAAGACATAATACGATAAATCATTTACACAAACCTTCTAGTTAACAGAAAAAGTGGTTTACCCTATCAAGCACTGGACAGTAGTCTACTGAGAATGAACCACACCTGTACATCTGCTTCCTTGATCCTATTAGTCTTCTCGCGTAATTCATCTGCGGCACTAGTAAGACGTAAGGCATCCGCCTCCAGCTGCTTCAGGTCTTCTTGTGCAAAATCTACAGCCTGAGTTGCGTTCGAGACACGAGCTTCGATATCGTCCAATCTCTCGCGAGCAGTGCCAATCTAAAAGCAATTCTCTTTGTGGAAACACTCTATACAAACATATCAGCATTATTCTCACCACCAAAAACCCTACCTCCTTAATGAGTCTGGCTACCTCTCCCTCGAGATGTTCCAAGTGCTCCTTGCTGATGTTAGCGTCGGAGAGCTTCCTCTTGGTCTCTTCCAACAACTTTTCCATTTTTTCGAATTCATCATCGTATGCAGAGGCGACGCCAGTGTCTTCGATGTTGTTGGCAGTGTCGATAAGATTATCGACTTGCGTCTTGAGATTTTGGATGATACCATCCCATTGGTGGAAACACTCTCCACATGGCTTGCAGAAGGGCCATGTACCAGTATATCCACGGGCACACTCGTTGCAAAGATCACCTGAAAGACGACCAATCACCTAAGCAAGGAATGAATGTAAACTATAAGAGTAGCCGTGAACTCCTTTACCTCCGGATCCAGGAAGGCAAGTACATGTCCCATTATTGCGATGACACTGTAGGCTAGCAGAACCGGTAGGATTACATTCACATCGCTTACAACCCTCGGAAGTTGTTGGATCTCCCCAATAGTAATCCTCGCACTCATTACACCTTCGCCCTAAGTAGAAAATAATATGATTCCATAATTTTCAACAAAAATAACTGCCTTAGACAGTAGCGGCTATGATTCTTTCTCAGTCATAGGTGAAAAAAAGGACAAAATACCTCCTCGACCAACTTTACAATGACATCTACCATCGAACTGATTACACTGGAGTTCGGGAAGGCCATTTTGGTTGGTTACGACTCCATTTGGATCACAATCACACGCTGAGCAACCCTGAAATAGGACACTAGACAAATCGTCGAGAAAGAGAAACGGTTCCTTCAAATCTAAATAACAGCTCCTAACGCTGCTCACTCCCTCTTTTTGAATCAAGTCTCAAAAATATGAAGTCAAGTTCCTCACTGCATATTTACAATCAGGGACGCGTATGATGCAGTGGTTAGGTGTCCTGTAACATACATGTAGTCGATGGTTCGATTCTGCGTCCGAAGCTCGCCAAGCTTTCCAACGCTCCAGGGCTGGTGAATTGATACTAGACTTATATGCGAAGATGGTAGCACTGACTTCGATAAGTCACTGCTAGTCATTGTATACGCCAGATGTGCATTTGATCACCTCTAACGATGCCTACTGCGATGCTCAATGAACTCGAACATATCGTGCATCCCTATAGGATTGATCAATGCCGAGAGCTTCATCCTCTATCCTTTAATTCAAGAAAAAAAAGCACTTGTCGTTGATCAATTCCTGAGTAATGCGATATGCATTCGCTTCATCTAGCATTGTTAGAGGTGATTATGAAAGCATATCTGGCCTCTACAATGACTCCCGGTGACCTACCGAGGTATCGAGTCAGTGCTGTTAGTTTCCCACACAAGCCTGTTGACAATTCAGCGACCTCGGCGGGATGGAAAGCTTGTCAGCCTTGAGCGCGAGGTCGAACTATCGACCATCGATTGCTCGACTACGTGTGGGTTTCAAAGCACCTTTATCCCCTGGGCCACACGTTACCCTTTCTATTCACCGCTCCAGATACACGACATGGACAGCGACGTTATACATTGATCATAATTCCAAGATCAACTTCAGAAAATGTAATAAACTCACTTTGCCACTGCTAAGATCATAGTAGTTCTCCGCACACTGATCACACTGCATTCCAATTACATTTTCATGGCAAGGACATTGTCCGGTCACACGATCGCACGTCGCAGAGGTGAGGTTCGATCCAAGGTTATTGCAAACGCATCTGAACAACGGAGTCTTTCGTCATTTTATTTCCAAGGCATTAATAACCCTTAACGAAAATTACACGATAACTAGAATGTCCACAGCCGATAGAGTCAAAAACGACCAACCTCTGACAGCTTCTAATCTTCGCATCACCATAATACCCATCTACACAATTCTCACACATTGCTCCTTCCGTGTTATGAAGACATTTGAGACATTCACCGGTGGTCGAATCACAACTTCCTTCTACCTGGAAACTACTGGAGTTTCTTAAGATCAAAGAAACCGCAGAGAGGACAAAACCTAGTTACTCCATACAACCCATTACCACAGCCTTTTTTTTACTGGGAAAGTCCCTGTACTTCTTGCCCTCCCAAAGGTCTTCGAACTCGAATGCTGTTCAAGAATTTCCATCGTTTTCGTGAACGTCATAGAGTATTGGTCGGGCGGATCTCGATGCAATCTTGAGGACAGCCGACTTATGGCGTTTTCAGGTGATTGTAGGGGAGTCATGGAGAGGATGAGATCCAGAATATTGCTTCTGGTAACGTGTATCTTAAACCACTCGGCCACCAGGTTGCATTGGAGTTTTAAATGGTAAAGTACTTACATTCATATCGATATTGCCGTTACAATCGCATTGTTCACACGAACCGCCAACTTCAGTCGGATTTCCCCAATAATTCATAGCACATTCCGCACATCGCTCACCAGTGTAGCCAGATCTAGAATTGGACTCTATACATAGAAATACATCAGAAATGCTAGTCTAAGCGGTCTCAGGGTCATACAAGTATGAAAACCTTCTCAAAACAAATTAATTAACTTATTTACAAAAAATCTAACAGAACGGAAACCCACCGACAATTACAAACGACGTCTTGAGTGTTGTTTGTTCGCTGAAGGTAACATGTATCCGCATGCTGGAAACCGCTCGTAGGGCCACCAGGGCATGGACAGGGTTTGCAGGGAAGGTTTACTCCGAGTCTGAAAACATCGATGCTAACCCCTTGACACGATACGAATCAATTCCAAGGGTTCACCGAGGATCGCCATAGTATCCGTCTTGGCAACGATCACAATAGTGACCGGTCGTGAGGTCGCGACACTCAATACAAGCCCCAGATTGTTGGTCACAAATGTTTGCGTGGTCGTTGCATTGGCAGACCTGAACAAGGAAAAGTCTAAGACAAATTCTATAAAAAATCTTTTTTTTTACTGCTGTTGACAGCTCTGTGATGTTGCAATTATACATTCGAGAGTGTCGAGTGATATACAAAACATTCAACCCCAAACGGTAGCTGAACCCGCGTTTCACCCACACTGGGGTCGTGTTGTATCACTGCATCGCCGAGGCACCGCTATGCTACCACTTTTTATCGGTATAAGTACTCGTAGCTGTCAGCAGCCAACCTTTGACGAGTTTGGTCTGGTAAGTATATATGATAAAATGATAGACTGAAATGAACAAGCAATTCCAGTTGAAATTTTAGAATTTTGTCTATAACCTCACATCAATATATATATATATACAATCATAACATCGCATCACTGCTAAAAAGCGGTAAAATTAAGAATTCCTATCAAACTTGAAATAGAAGTCATGTGTTGAGTTTTCTTTGCTGATACGTTATGATAGAATGGCTTTGAAATCCCTGCGACTTGATCTGGAAACCACAAGTAGATTCTACTTACAACTACTAAAAGCAGCCAACGAACAATGGAGTGCGCAAACACTCTGTGTTAGGTGAAAATTTCACTTGACATAGAGTGTAGAACGTTCGTCTTCGATGACTCTCTGTAAGGGAGTAGAGCTCCCGAGAGAACTGACTATAAAAAATATCGAAAGACGACGGGTTCTGCCCGACTAACGAGTCTGCAAGGACGAAACACGTGTATCGGGCTGTACAAGAGCCCTTACCAGACCACATGACAAGTTGGCTCGAATAATAATGGAAGGAACAAGTTCAAAACAATGGCGAAAATCAGTCAATATAAACAAAGCCAAAAACTAAAAGATAAAGAACAAATCCGAGGATGCAGAACAGTGTGCAAGACATTCGACCTCAGGTGAGCGTTGATCTTGCGTTTTACCGCTACCGGCGCCACGTGCTACCACTTCAGACCCTCGCTCTTTCTTCGATACAATGCATCGGGACTGTCAGCAACAAGCCATCAACTAGGGTGTCAGTGGCGTAATGGTAGCACGTGATGCCGGTATGGGTGAAACACTAGTTCAGCTCTCGCTGGGGTCAAATGTTTTATAAAGTACTCGGCACCCCTATAACAGTGATGAAATCAAAGATCCATATGGATTACAAAGGATAGAGCAAAAATTTTCATCTGAATTGACAGGATGAATTTACTGAAGATGATTCAAAAAAGAGTGAATCAGAAGCGAAACAGACAAACCCTGCAATCCGGGAAGCTCCAGAATCCTGGCTGGCATTGATTACACTGTCGTCCATAGATGCCTTTCTCACGGCACACACACTGTCCGCTCTGTTTATCACATCGATTATGAAGTGATCCAACAGAATCACAAGCACACTCTATACATCCTGTACGGCCAAAGCCATATGTTCCAACAGCACATTGGTCACACCTAAAGCAGAAATATGATGGAAGAGAATAGCGAAACCCAGGACCGACTATCCATTGATCTTGGCAAAGAAAAAATAATCCAGTGCTTGTTTTTATTAGCATAAGCGAGATTGTCAATGGTAGAATATGCAACAACACCTTTCAATCGACTTTTTGAACCTCACTTGAGAATTCGATTTAGTCTGATAGAATAATTTAAATCTGGATGAACATATCGAATTCTTTTCATTAGATTGCTTTAGCGGTGGTAAAAATTTTATAGATATACCCAGTGATGTATACTGACGTGCAAAACATTTGCGCCAAACGGGATTAGAACCCGTATCTCATTTTACCCGAGAGCGCGCGCTCTATCCCGTTGCACGACTGACGCTCGTTTTGCCATTACTCTTTCTACGCTACATCGCATCTCGCAACCAACCGTCAACGGCTTGGTTCAAGCAGTCCGTATTAACAATGAACCCAGTCACGCTGACAGATATTGGGTATTGCATCATCGAACCGAATTCTTTATTTTCACCGCTTCTGAGGAAAAGAAAATTATGGCAAAATGGGCGTCAATGTGTAACGAGTTGGAGCACACGCTTCCGGACAGAGTGAGATGCGGGTTCGAGTTCCGCCCGACACAAAAGTTTTGCACATCGCTGTACATCACTGAGTATATTCTGTTCTAAGTCTTCCATGAGATTTGATGTGGCACCTAGTGCTAGAAATACGCACCTCGTCAGTGGCACATGCCATTCGGCTCACCTCGATTAACATAGGTAATCGACATCGAAGAAGTATCACTCCACGTCAAATGAGACGATCACTTGATGTTGGTTTCCTTCACAGTGATTGATTGTCGATTGCACGGCGTACGGCTTTTGCGTGGGCATATGTAACAATACGTTTCGCAGCAATGCGTGAACATTTCACTCGAGGTGGAGTGATCACGGCGTCGAAATAATAGGGGGTGAACCGAAAGGTATGTGCTAATGATAAGGTTCGCGAGAAAACCGAAACATATGCCTAGTACTAGATGCCATACCAGAGCTTTTAAATAGCTAAAAACATTTTATCAGACTAAAATGGCAGGATCCATTGAGTACAATTCAATGCAGTGAATACTGGCTGACCTTTCGGCGATATCACCTGCTTCAGAACCTGGACTGGTCAAATTGAACTGCAGTGTCAATTCGGTCAAATATTTTCCTAACTCCAGCAGATCACGAAAGTGTTTGAACAAGTACACATTGTGAATCAATCTGACCATTCCAGCGGCTCTATAGAAGACGAAGCCATCGAAATGTCAGCCATTATTTTGATGTGTTGAATTATATACATTGAATCCTACTCTATTAACAACTTTGCTCCTGCTGATCAAAAGAAACACTGAATATTTTAGTAATGACTTATTCCACCAACCTTCGACCGACGACATTCTGCTTGCACTCACACTGACCTCCTTTGACGTTACAAATCCCCGATACAGAACCAGTTGGGTCACAATCACACGAACTTGTATGATTCAAAAGCATAGCGGCCACAGGACAAATGTACCGCTGGCAAGTCTGCAAGCACTGTTACTAGTGAGATATTTTTGAAACTGCAGTAACTGGTCAAAAATAAGAACCTAAATTTCAACAAAAGCAGCTCATTCATTTTTTGTTTATTAACCGATCACGATGATGTTGGTGAAAACAAATTACTTTTGTCAAAAAGATTCCATTCGATTAAGAACGAGGACGAACACCACAAAAAGGGCGAAAGACCTTGGGCAATCGACCGAAACCACCGGCTCAAAAAAGATGAAGATATCAAAACGCCAGGCGAAAGAAATTTCTCCACCAACTTCGTGTTAATGACTCAATCAACAAAGAATATATGCTGCTTGCAATGTGCATTTTTGCTCTAAATAATTGAACTACAGATGAATTATGAATTTGAAAACTTTAAAGGTCAGAAAGAATGTAGACGTCTAGATCATAAAGGATGAAGGAGAAAGCGCTCGGCGTTGAACATTCCGTAACGAATGCGCCAGGCATTAGCCCTCAATTTACAGCTTCGTCTGAGGTAACTGGACGCATATCTGGTCTTCACAATGCGTGCGGTGGGCTGCAGCTGTCCTCCCGGACAAGTACCAATTCACCGATTCCGAAGGGATGTAAAGCTTGGTTAGCCATAAGCCCGAAACATCGAACATCGCTTGGCCGATTGTGTGTGTCGCAGAGGACCTCTGACCACTGCGCCAGACGCAATTCTGCCGTAAGGATAATTCTGTGAACAAGAAAAGGCAACTCACCTCACTGATCATTTCTCTCGGAGTCAGAGACAGCGCAATGTTGCGACATTGGTAGCGATCGTATTCAGTCTTGTGTTGCAATGCATGATCCGAACCTTGGAAGATGGCTAACGAATCCGTTGGTGGAGCCAATACTAATGAGTCTATCAGCATCCAAGCTCCCCTGCAGAAGTGTAAAATTAACGAAGAAAATAGTCAAGAAATAAAAGATGAAGCTCTCAACGCTGATCAATCCTTGAGGCATGTGCCATACATTCACTCTATTCGTAGCATCATAGATGCAATTAAAAGCATATCTTTCCCTTGCAATGACTCGCTGCGGCCTATCGACGTCTCAAGTCAGTGCGGCTATTCTCCCAGACAAGTTTAGTACCAATTTACCGATCTCGGAAAGTCGGAGGACTTGCTAAAAGTGGGCGTGGGGGATTGAAACATCCACCGCTCACTTGCATGTCGCAAGGCACCCACAACCACTGCGCTACACGCGCCAACAAAGAAAGCAAATAGCAGTGATTCCTACCGATCTTGTACTCCTGTCCGCTTTTCACCAAATTGTACCCGAATTTCGTATTCCACATTAGCTTCCAAACAAACAGCCGGATGAACTTCAACGTAACGGCCGTCTAAAATGAGCATTTTTAGGATATTATGCCTCAAATTTACTGAATAGAACGCACAATAAGCAAAAATTCATGACTGCTTTCTGCCTCGAACCATCATGACTCAATTCATATTTCAATTCATCAGTTCAAATAAAAATCATTAAAGCTCACTGATGATTCCCTAGAAAATCGAAGCCCTTATACAAAAGTGAAATTTTGACCTTTTAGGATCCACCTGACAAGTTTAGTCTGCCCTTTTTACGCCAACGCCTCTATTTCAAAAAATACTGAACTATTTGAAAAACGTTTGCGTCAGCCGGGATTCGAACAAGTGGGAAAGAGTGCTCTGTAAAACGAGCGTCGGTAGTGCAACGGTTAGCATACTCTCTCGGAAAGATAAAGATTTGGGTTCGAATCCCGGCTGACGCAAACGTTTTTGCACAGCACTCCACATATTGGATATATTATAAAGATCATACCACTGCAAGTGGCAGTCAAAATAGAAAGAATTTAGACTGATTATTTAAAAACCAAAATGTCGCCCAGCAGTAGACGATTGTGTCCACTAATGTGCGCTTAATCCTTGGAAATACTGTTTAAGCATTATGATTAAACCCAATGCTGTAGAATAGTGTGCAAAAACGTTTGCGTCAGCCGGGATTCGAACCCAAATCTTACTCTTTCCGTTTACTCTTTTTTTTTCTTTTTTCCCGTTTTTTATCTTTTCGTTTATTCAAATATCATAACACCGCAATTAGCGGTCAAATTGAGATGATTCCCGATTGATATTAGCCTTATCAATTTTACACATTGCGACTGAACTTTCGACTTCCCAAAAAAAATCGGATTTTCGGAATTTAGATCAAACATGGGCAGAAATCGATAGCATCGCTATGCACAATTGAAGAAGCGCAGCAGCCTTTCTATAAATCTGATAAATTAAGCATTTAAATACTTTCGTTACCGAGAGAAATTGCCAATTACATATTAGTGTGAGGGTTCAACACGTTGGGTACCAGTGTTGATTTTTCGCTTTGCACACAGCGCTGTCATCCTGTAGCGTGGCGCACTTTCATCACAGTGTTGTACTTTCCAATCAAGCAATATTTTTTTATCGTCGCTAAAGGGGACTTTGGAGTCAGAAAGCGATAGAATATCACTAGAGAGACTTCACTTAGGCTACCGTTAGTAGAAAAATCCCTATGATTCCTGTCGAACGGTAAAATAATCAGATTTAACCCCATTATTACACGCCTTAGTAAAGAGATTCTGTGGCGACAGTCTCCATGGTTAGACGCAATACACCGGGAGGTCAAGCACGCACAGGGATGGGTCGATGGTCCTGTACGAGTTAATCAACAAAGAAGATAAAACAACTAACTGCATGTCAAAAAAAACACAGCACACAGCCTAAGAATTTATAGTCTACGGACCGATTGTGTACTGCAAACCGTCTTCAAAATCATTGCATATATTACTGCGAGAAGTTAATATGAATAGTAAGCTGTTAGTAAATATAAATTCTCTATGCTGTTAACAAAAATAAATCCTTTGTAGAGCGCTGTAAAGCTCCTATTCGTAGATGTTCTAATAATCAATAAGTAGAATGAGAGTAATCCTAATCCACTAAGTTTATCAAACAAGTGCCAAATTTGTACTGAGGCGTATACTCAAAGTAGTAAGTCCCTGAAAGCCGAGACGCGGCGCGGCAATCAGTGGTACGAAGACGAGCCACGTGGTACCGAACGTGTTAAGCACTCAGAACATTTTTTCAATCAATTTGAAGCCACCTGGATGGAGACGAGCGATGAGGTAATCGTCCGACGGATCACTGTTTGCACATTCTCCCTTGGGTACGTCAGGACGTGTCACAGTGATTTGCACATTTTCCCATCCAATCTGATCCTCAAATACATTCCAGTCTATTTAGTGAAACGCGCTATAGGAAACCTTCAAAAATTAACAGCTGTGGAGAAATTGAAAAACAAAAGTTATGGAATTTATAGACGATACCAAACAATCTTACTCTACGTAAAAGACAAATATGGAGGTTGATCGGACAGGCCAAATAAAAATTAACAAGTTGACGTTCGCGGACCCAAAGGGCGTGTCCGCTAGCGTATCATCGATTCCACCTCCTACGTCCCGACTGGTCGCCGACTAAGCACTGCTTTTCGTTGCAAGACTCGCACTAGGTTCTTGACTGATCCAAGTACGGTCTTGCAACAAAAAGTAGTTCTGTAAACGGTGACTAGTCGGGGCAAAGAAGGTAGAGTTGCTTCCACGGTGGCGGACACACCTAGCTTGGGTCCGCGGAAGTCAACCGTATAAAAATGGAAATATACTTACCCTGGCGGCATCGTATCGCAGGATTATGTTGTACTTCTGGCTGACTTTCAGGTTATCAACTTTAAAACTTATTGTACTCCTCTCATTAACCCGAGCGAATCCTTCACCAGTCCACGTGACGGCGGTCACACCTCTTTCTGGGACTTCTCGTTGCTCGATTTCAGCCTTCAAAGCGATTTTTTGGCTATTATCGATATCAAAAATGGTTCTTAGAAACACGTACATTCGTCAGAATAGCATTTTCTGCCTCGTAAGTGTAGTGATCTACATTGGCACAGTAGAAACCCGAGTCGGCGGTGTCACACCTAAAAATTTTTGGCGCACCACTTTTTTTCGATTGCTCTTTTAACACAGTGACCGAGACTTACCAACAAACGAGGTTATGATATTACAACTATATATACATTGATGCTGAGTGATACGCATTACTTCAAACCCCGGGCGGGAGATGAACCCTCCTCTCACAAACCCCGGGCGAGAGATAACCCTCCTCTCACCTTTCCCGACGCATGTTAGCCACTTTACTACCGAGGCTTCTGTTCTGTTATCGCACTTTCTGCAATACAAGGTATGTGCCTACTAGATCAAGCCAGTTGACGGTTGACTGCAGACAGAATGGATACCTTCGCATTGAAAAAAAGAGTGATAGAAGAACTGGATCCCCGGTAGTGTAGTGGTCAACAAGTAGCCCCTGGTAAGGGATGGGATACAAGTTGAAGCAGCGCTCGAGGTTAAAAGGTCCGAATATCACTCAACATTTCTAGATGTATAGTTATGACTGTGAATCACTTTGACATACCTCCGGCCACTGAACCCTTCTCTGCAAGCGCATTGGCCAGTAACAAGATCACATTTGTTGCTGAATGATCCTCCTATGTCGCAATCACAAGGCTTGCATCCGTCAGGTTCCTCAGACAATCCATAGTGTTCGGGCTAAAAAGAAAAATTTCAATCGCTAGGATTGCTCGGTAGTCCACAATGTTTTCTTGATCAACTAATATACGAGATTATCACAATAAAATTCATTTGAAGACATGAAGCTTCGGCGTATTTTGCCCTCGTCAGAGGCTTAAAGATTAGGTTGTCTACAATCCACCCAATCAAGTTTAACCTAAGCCTGGCTACTTATTCTGTTGAAGTGGTGTGTGGCTCACTGAGCTGTAGACATTCCGATCTTTCTCGGCTCAGAAGAAGGTGAAATTCGCTCAGCTGCTCAGATAAATTTTATGATAGCAAGCTAGTGTTTTAAGTCAAAGAAGAAAAAACTGGGAACTATTCGTCAACGCCGAAGTGAATAGATAGTCTACCTAGGAAACTACCACGAAGTGCTCGAGCTACATTGCATTCAATATAGGAGAATAAATCTTCAATTACCAAAAATACATCGAACTTTGTGAAACTTTTGCAATCAAAGAAAAAATCTTCACTAAATCAACACTTTCAGTGCAAATCATTTAGTAGAATTAAGCGTATATTATACATTTATTTCGAGTGCTTTGTTTAGACCACGCTCAAATTTCAATAGATCCTTTCATTATTATTTGAGCCAACTTGTCATGTGAAATAAAATCGACATAAAGGTATGATTATGATAAAAGTACCAGCCAAAGAGCAATCGAGTGCGAAAACACTCTGTGTTAGGTGAATGTTTCACCTGACATAGAGTGTAAAGCGTACGTCGTCGATGACTCTCTATAAGGACTGTAGGGCTCCCGAGAGAACTGGCTATGAAAAGATCGACAGACGACGGGTTCTGCCCGGCTGATGAGTCTGTAAGGACGAAACACGTGTATCGG
The DNA here is from genome assembly GCA_019055375.1 of Parelaphostrongylus tenuis. Classification (NCBI taxonomy): domain Eukaryota; kingdom Metazoa; phylum Nematoda; class Chromadorea; order Rhabditida; family Metastrongylidae; genus Parelaphostrongylus; species Parelaphostrongylus tenuis. The sequence goes on from JAHQIW010001077.1 coordinate 76,404, forward strand.
GCTGTACAAGAGCCCTTACCAGACCACATGACAAGTTGGCTCAAATAATAATGAAAGGATCTATTGAAATTTGAGCGTGGTCTAAACAGAGCACTCGAAATAAAGGTATAATTTAATGTTAGCAACCTGGTGTTCTAACTCAAAGAAGAGAAAACTGGAACTATTCGTCAACGCCAGAGTGAATAGATATCAATCTGAGAAATTCTACGAAGTGTTCGAGCTAGATTGCATTCAATATAGGAGAATAAATTCTCAATTATCAAAAATACGTCGAACTTTGTGAAACTTTAGCAAACGAAAGGAAAAATCTTTACTAAATCAACACTAGCAAAGTTAAGCGTATATTGCATACATCTAAGATTAATATATCTTCTCCTCTCAAAACTTAACCCGTTTATAGGCAGCTACCTACTAAAAAGCAAGTTTGATTTAGCTAAACTTCACAAATCGTCTTTCCTGAAAGCTTCCTCGAAGTTCATAGATCTTCGTCAAAATCGATAGCTGACATCTCACTGACTTCATCTTCCTCAAAACCGTCTAACTATTATGTTTCCCAAGGATTTCTTTCTCATCTAGACACACTTGTTGATCAAAATGTTACTATCATCGATACTTCCCGTTGGCGAAAATCCAACAAGTGCCGTCTGCAAAGGGTCAAATAACTCTGAGGAAGGCGAGAGCCGAAACGTCAGCCATCGATTTCGAAGAACTTATAGAGTGCGGCAAAAGCTAAGATAGTTTTGTGATTTGTTTCTGAGAGCTGTTTCAAGGTTTCCGAAGAAAGGAATTTGGCCTTCAAACTCGCCGGATCTCAACCCAATGGATTATTCGGCGTGGTCCATACTGGAGGGAAAAGTCTCGGCTATTTGTTACGAATGATTCCACTTGCTTATCCACTATTTTCTACTGCCGAAATATCCGAAAAAATCATAAGAACTTTTGCTGCACTCTGTATATCAACTCGCAAAGCTCTACGAAAAGACAACTCCTTAAATAGTTTACATTTTCAATGCCGAAATCAAGTGAAAATCGATCTCTTCATATATCACTTACTGAATTTCGTCACCGCAATAAAAAATTCCAAGAGCAATCGAGTGTACAACACTGTGTTTTTGGTGGTAATTTCACTGGACATAGAGTGCAAAACGTTCGCCGTCGCCTACTCTCAGTATAGGAGACTGAGCGCCCCGAGAGGATTGGCAAAAGACGAGAAGGGTACCGCCAGATGATGAGACCGCCAAAGTTGAAACACGTGTATTGGGCTTTATAAGTCAGCCCTTATAATAGACCACATGGCATGCGTGGCTCAAAAATGATTATCCGGCATAATGAAATTTGAGCTGAGATCTTAAGAAAACACTCGAAAAGAAAGGTACCATGTAAAAAATTGTGAATCAAATAAAATTTGATGCGATGCAGCGTAGAAACAGTGGTGTGCAAGATTGGCATCTGTAGTGTAACGGGTAGAGCACGCATTCTCGGAAAGAGTGAGGTGCGGGTTCTAGTCCCGGCAGACGCGAAAATTTTGCACATCATTCTACATCACCTGTATCACCTGTATCACCTGTCGTCCCGTTGATCGTCGAGTGACTTGAGCAGGTACCAGCAACCCTTCCATTTTTCCCTGTCGCGTGCAAGAGTAGCCCAGTGGGTCCTCCTCGCTCTAAGGATTCGCTGAGCATCATGTCTTTCTTCTATCGCTTTCGTGAAGAAATCGGACCAATGGGTCAGTGGTCTTTCTCTAGAGCGCTTGATGTCCCGAGGAATCCAGTCGGTAACGGCTCTCGTCCATCGGTTGTCGTTGAAGCGCATCACGTGTCCGGCCCACCTTATTTTCGATATCCTGGCGTGCAGAACGGCGTCTCTGATTTTCGATCGTTGACGTAGGTCGGAACTTCGGATCTTTTCTCTCATTTGCGAGATACGGGATACTCCTAGCATCGACCTTTCGACTGCGCGTTCGATAACGGTAAGCGATCTTTCATCCTGCCTACGTAGCGACCAGGTTTTGCTGCATACGTCAGGGCAGGGATAATTGTCGAGTCGAAAAGGTGGGCACGGAGTCGGATGTTCTTTGTCCTCTTCACTACATCTTCGATGCTCTTAAACGTTCCCCAAGCCGCTCGTTTCCTCCTGCTCAATTCTGGAGCTAGGTCGTTCATCATGTTGATTTCACGACCTAGATAGACGTAACTGGAGCATTCGGAGATTGTCGTTCCGTTGAGCGTGAATGGGGCATTAGAAACCCATCCGTTCCTCATGAACATTGTTTTCGTTAGATTCAGTTGAAGACCAATCTTTCCACAGGCGTTATCGAAATCGGTCAACATTCGTTCCGCTTGGCTGATGTTTGGTGTTATTGAGAACGATATCGTCAGCAAAGCGAAAATGGTCTAATTGTCGACCGTCAATTTTCACTCCCATTTCTCCCCATTCTAATGTTCGCATGACGTTTTGTAGGGTGGCATTCTACATCAATGGATAAAAATTGTCATAACAAAAACTAACCAAACACTGGTCACAGTTCTCGCCAGTAACAAGACGTTTACATGTGCAGTGACCAGTAGTCTTATCACAACCCTCGTTATTGAACGTTCCCAACAGATTACACGAACAAGCGATACAGCCGTCAGGATTTGACGCTTGTAAGTTCCAGTAACCATTTTTACACCGATCACATCTGAAAATAACAGCCGGAAGATGTTAAATTAGATCTCTTCGTACAAGAATGGTCAAGAGAACGTGAGCTATAGATAAGAGCAATTTTCATCAAAAAAAAAAGCTGATTACCAGAATACCATGAAAAAGTTACCGTGTTCCATCAACGTTCGGTTTGCAGTAACATTTCCCAGCTACGAGGCCACGTTCAGGATCTTCTTCGCCTTCGCATATGCCCTGGAATAGGAGATTTTCCACAAGGTTTCATCACCGAAAGAACAACGGCTGAAGCTCCTTACATCATCCTGCGATCCGGCCTTATCACAGACACACGGAACACAAACATATGGATCAGATAGAGCACGATGTGGATCTCGATAGAAAAATGGTTTGCACTGCTCACAGTTCTTTCCTTGGGTGTTATGTTGGCAATCGTCACAAACGCCCCCTGATTGAAAGCCTGTAAAACAAGAAAACAACTACTTAAATTTCGATTGAGATCGCGAATAATATCTTCATCGATGCTGAGTAATACGGAAAACATCCGACTCCAAGTGGGGGTTGAGCCCGTGTTTCACCCTTAGGGGGAGGGCGCCGACTACCGTTAGTCTACCGAGGTCATCGCTCATATATTACTCTCTATTCGAGATGCAACATCACGATTGTTAGCAATCAATCCGTTGAAGGGTTTGGTCTTGTAAGCCCCTACAGCACTCAACTCGCGCCTAAGGTCAAAGAGTTTTGCTCGTCATTCAGCCTCTTTGAATATATACTCATCAGGCCAGAACGGTGCTATAAGAGCAGTATAATTTGAAAATTATGATAAATTACATACCTCGTATAGTCAACTCCCTCAAAAAGACTTTATTCCGCCAAGGTCAAATCAAAAATAGTTTGAAAACCCAAGTTTCTGGAGAAAAGGGACCCCAAACATACCGCTAGCTTGATAGACAGCTCGATCGAAATGACACCGGGCTGCGTGCTCATTGCATTCACAAATTCTGCACTCGTTCTTCTCTTCTCCAGTGGCTGGACGCCAAGGAAGATCATTGTAAAAATCACGACATTTTTTACAGTTGAGTCCATCGGTGTTATGCATACATTCGCATCGACCATGCACCTTAATAATAAAAACTTATGATACCAGTTGCGATTTACGACCTTCGAAGTCGATATCACCACATACGATAATCAAGAAGTTGTAAGTCCAAAGATGTTAAATGATATGCAAAATATTGGACTCCAAGCGGAAGTTGAACCCCGCGTTTCATCCATGCAGGCGCGCGTGCTACCACTACACCACCGAGGCTACAGCTCTGATACTATAGCAGTTGTTCCGCCAAACAACTGCTATTTCCTTTGCACCGCGCTTGTACATATTGTAGATATTACAACACTAAGTTGGATTTATCGAATAAGCATAACATTGTCTCCTGTAAAAACTGCGTCAAGTAATCGGAAGGCGACGTAATTAGCGTGTTTGTCAGCCCGAGATCGCGATGTAGCCGGAACATTGCCGATGGCGGACACCTGTAGACGACATGGTTGATCAGCAGTTAAGGAAGATGGCGATGGTGGAGAATCGCCCCCACAATGGCACTTGATTCCTCTTTACGTTCTCATTGCTTGCTCGTTCTCTTTGTCTTCTTCTACTCATCTGTCGATTATATTAACTAGGTGTCAAGACATCAGCTATCAATTGCTTCTGCCTTTCATGTATCTCGAATCAATCACTCATTTTTCGACGTCGTCACTCACTTGTCCTTGGCATCAACTCTATCGTTCTCTTTTATGATTAAGTTCGTTTCGTTAATGCTCATGATGGTTGTTGTACATATGTGCGTGCATATTTTGATGTATTTAGGTTGTTCGTTATAAGGATAAATCCTATCCCGAAAATCCACGTGGCAGGTCAAATCAAGACGAGACAAGGATCAGTACTCTATCGCAAAGTGTACGAGACGACTCAACTATCACTGAAACTAAAATAGTGGTGCATCGGCCGGACTAATACAGCTACCATGTACATTTTGACACAGCGCAATCACAAATGCCAACAACTAACGAGTTCGGAAAATCTTCACAAATCACGTGGGAAAACCATCACCACACCAAATCTGTCAAGGGGTTGGTTGCTGAGACCTGCGTCGCGCTATATCACAGTATACATGGTGTCGAAGCGGTGGCCTCGATAGTGTAGTGGTAGCACGCGTCCCTGTATAGGTGGAACAAGAGTTCAGTTTCCGAATGGAGCCAACTATTTTGTCTATCGTACAAGATCCCTATATATAAATTACAACATCATAACACAGCTGCAAGAGCGATGAAATTTTGATAAAATTGAGAAGTTATTGGGCTAGCAAGAAATTTTGCGGACTTTTTCGCTTTTGTGGATTATTTTGAAAGCATTCAAGTTTTGCCTCTACCTGTCGTTTAGAGCAGCTTCTTAAGATTATTTTAACATATGACATTCATCTTTGCTTTGTAAAGTAAAAAGTTGTAGTTGTCCCGAGAGCGAAAACGATTGTTCGAGTGTCGCTTGGGTTCAAGCGCTGCTTTGGCACGGAACGATACTCGTGTAGCATTAACAATCGTTCTTGCTCTCAGTACAACTGCATCTTAGAACAAATGTGATAAGTGTTATGATCAAAATAACCTCAAGACACTGCTCTAAAAGGTGGTAGAAACAAAAATTCAAATGCTTGGAAATATATACCCACTGATGTAGAGTGATGTGCAAAACTTTCGCGTCAGGCGAGACTAGAACCCGCACCTCACTCTTTCCGGGAATGCGCGCTCTATCCGTTACACTACTGACGCCCATTTTTGCACATCGCTCTTTGGGTGGAGTCAGTAGTGAACGGATAGATCACGCATTCCTGAGGATAGTGAGGTACGGGTTCTAGCCCGCCTGACGCGAAAGTTTTGCACATCGCTCTACATCAGTGGGTATATATTTATAAGATCATACCACCGTTAAAAGCGGTTAAATAAGAAGAATATCGCTTGGAAAATAATCAACAAAAGCAAAAAAGTCCAGGAAACTTCTTACCAACCCAACACATGAAGGATGAAGGATAGAGCCCTCGGCTTTGATCAATCCCTGAGGGATGCTCCGTGCATTCGACTTCAATTTTTAACTTTATTTGAGGTGATTGAATGCATATCTGGCCTCTGCAATGACTCGCGGTGGCCTTCCGCTGAACCGAGTCAGTGCTGCTTTTTCTCCCAGACAAGTCTGAGACCAGTCTGGTACCAATTTACCGACCCCGGAGGGATGGATGCCTTGGTGAACCATGAGTGCGAGATCAAACCACTGACCTCGTGTGTGACGCAGAGTACCTCTTAACCCCTGCGGCTCCTGTGCTTTTAGCCAATATATAAGTCTGCACAAACTACTACAAGAGAAGAATGCATCATTATCACAGTCGACTCACGATATCAGGACGAGATAGAAGAGCTCGATCGCTGTTGTTTTCAATTGGAATGCAGCGGGAAGCATGGCCATAACATGAACAGGATCCTCGAACAACAATCTCATAGATCGCATAGTAGTACTTCTCCTCAATCTCTGGTCTAAAAAATCACATATTGAAGGAAAAAAAAACAAAAAATCGACTATCTAAACTCACCTGTAATCCAACAGATCGTCACCCAGAGTGTGTAATTTTGTGAAATTGAAGCGAAGATTCGTGATTTTCAACAAGCTGGCTATTTCATCGGCGTAAGGATTTTCGGTCGCAATGTGTGGTGATATGACCTTGTACACAAGCTGAAAATCCGGAAAAATATGCGATAGAAACGAGAAACAATTGGAAAGAAACCTAAAAACTTCTCAAAAATCGTGGAACAACCGATATGTTCTTCAGTAAGGATACCACGTCTACTGAAAACGACTCCAAGAGACTTTCCATTCCAAAGATTACTGCTCAGTTTTGGCAACCACGGCCTAAGTAGACGAAACAGAGCTTAAACTATCTCTAAATCAAGGATGTCTGGGACAAACAAAACTTCCGACCCCAGGCAGGAGTTGGACCCGCGTTTCACCCCTACCAAGGGACGCTTGATACCAATCCACTACCTAGGCCATCGCTTTGTTAAAACTCTTTCTTCGATATGAACCATCGCAGGTCTGATAAACATGTATAGGCATTGGTCTCAATAAGTGACAGTCATTGGATATTAACAATTTACAAGAATTCTGGTCCTGGTGGTGTAGTGGTAACCCGCGCAACAGGTATGGGTGAGACGTTAGTTCAACTCCCGCTCGTAAGAATTCAAGTTTTGCATGACACTCAGCAACCCCGGGTATAAAGGATAAAAAGGATAAAGCTCTCGGCGTTGATCAATCCCTGAGGGATGCGCCATGCGTTCGACTTCAATTTTTAACTTCGTTTGAGGTGATTGAATGCACATCTGGCCTTTACAATGACTCGCGGTGGCCTCCCGCTGAACGGAAACAACCTGTCTGGTACCAATTTACTGACCCCGGAAGGATAGATGGCTTGGTGAGCCATGAGCGCGAGATCGAACCAGTGACCTCGTGTGCGACGCAGGGCACCTCTAACCACTGCGCCACGTGCGCCGGATATATAACTGTAATATCCTAACAATGTTATGAGAGCGGAAAAATGAAAAGGGAATCCCTGCAGATTACCTCTCCTCCAGTTGATGGAGCGACATCGGAGTAGGCACGTGTGCAGATGACATCAGTGTGTTTTTTTGGTGGTCCTTCAGGAATTCCCGGAAATGTTCCAGCGCAATCGTAGGCGAAGTACCGGTACACTTGCCTTAGAAAGAAAACTGACTCAAGTAGAAACAAGTTATGTAGATTGATAAACGGACTCCCACTGGATTTCGATATGCAAAATTATAAATATAAAAAGGCCTTACAAACCGCCCTCTCATTCAACGGCTGCGCGAATGTAGTAAATTCTCTTCAAACTCGATGCTTGATGTTTCGACAGACTTCGTCTTCTTCAGAGCCATTTTCTCCGACTTAGAGTTACTCCTAATTGTTCCAGATGGTTGTCCTAAACCTGACAACGGTTCTGAAGAAGCCGAGTCGCCGAAGCATCAGCCATCGATTTCGAAGGGGATAAACTGACTTTCGGAAAGCTCTAAATGATCTGATAACATATTTCAAGCCTTCCAATAAGGTCTGATATGGCACCAATAGTGTTAGACGTACGTTCCGTCTTTCATGTCGAGCCTCCTCACTAACACATTCCCTTCGGTTCAATGGAACCCCTATATATAAGGGAATCGCCGCCGAACATCTCGCACTGCATGCCCGGTGAAAAGATCACCTGACACTACAGTTACAGCCGATTTCTCGATGGCTAGTAAAACAAATACGATAATACCTTTCCTCTCGGCTGTTTTTCGAGACCTCGCTTGAAACAATATAATCTGATAACATACTTATTGCTATACTTGTTTTATCAGCCATCGAATAATCGACTGTCACTGCACTATCAGGTGATCTTTTCACAGGGCAGTGCAAGATGTTCGGCGCCGACTCCCTTACAAGGTCCCGATGAACCGAAAGGCATGTGCTAGTGATTTTTTTGGGCTAGGTCTCAAAAACAGTCGATTAGGAAGCTCTAAGGTAGAGCTCGTGAAAAGTCGTGTAAAATAAGTTCACTGGTGAATACCATGTTTTTCCTCCATCGGCTGATCTCTCGATAATCATTGCAGCTGGTCGGAACGACTTGAACGTCATTATCAGATGGGTGAAGTGAAATTCGGCCTCCAAATCGAGCTGTACGGTGACGTTCTGCACGCCATTCTCCGACTGCCACCAGTTGCGATATTTGTCTTCATATCCATCGGATACGACGTTTTCTATCCTAAATTATTTCCTGCTATCGAGCTATAAATTTTCTTAAGACCACAGCTCAAATTTCAACATGCCTGGTAAACATTTTTGAGCCACGCATGTCAGTGGTCTGTCAAGGAGGGCTGACTTATAGAGCTCAATACACGTGTTTCGATCCTGTGATCTCGTCAGTCGGGCAGTTACTCTTTCTCGTCTTTTGCTAATCACTGTGGGTGCTCCAGTCCCCACACTAAGAGTTAACGACGACAAACATTTTACACTCTATGTCCAAGGGTAACTGCCCGACTGAAAAGATCGCAAGGTTGCAACACTTGTATCGGGATCTATAAGTCAGCCCTCCTTGACAGACCACTGAAATGCGTGGCTCAAAAAAAAAATGATTAGCAGGCCTTAAAAATTGCTAAGATAATGGAGATTGTAACGGATGTCAGAAGAGAACTAAGGGAAAAATAAGAGGAGTCAGCAAGCCCAAATTCACTGAAAATGAATGTTACTTAGACCCATAAACATCAATGCAATTCCAAATCCTACGTAAGTATTGGGTTGTGTAAAAAGTTCGCGGTTTCGGCTTTTTGATGTGATTTTTGCAATGAAATTGCAAGACTCTGGTATCGCTCAATTGTGCATTTTCTTGCGAACATTTTGGTTAGTACAATTCACTTTTGAAGGGACAAATGAAAAACCGATATCGTTCGCTAGAGAGGAAATTTTCATAGGAGTGCTAGTAATCATTCAAAAGCCCAGACATGAGGCTACAACCACACGTCGCCGGTTTCTCAATACACCCTTTCATGACGCTGTAATCTCCACACAAAACTACACATTTTTCTCGCCAGAAATAGCTCTTTTTTGGATTGTTAGTGATCATTCGATTGCGTAATCGAATCTAATTCCAACGCTGTTCTTATATCCTGAAATGACCGTTTCTCTGAAACGCAGCAGGTAAGATAAGTTGGATACTCATCTGCGATTGCCCTCTTCAGCTAATTCACCTGCTTATGCGTGAGGCGGCCACGTGAACTGCTGACGTGGTTCTTCTCTAAGCGTTCGTATGCCCAAAGAATCGATGGTCATCGCGTCATCGAACGTGGCTGCCCGTGAGCCGCACGTGATTTGGCCAAAGAGGCCATTGATCGCAGATAGGGACTCAACTTATTTTACCTGTTGCGTTTCGAAAAAACGGTCTTTTCAGAATATCAGCATAGCGTTGGAATCAAATTCTATTACGCTATCGAATGATTACTAATAATCTAAAGAAAGAGCTCTGTACTGCAAGGGATTTGCGTGTTTGGAGCCAAGAAATCGTCTCCTGTAACAAGGTCAAAAAAGGCCTTTATTAAAAAACGTCGACGTGAGGCTGTAGCCTCAAGTTTCAGCTTCTGAGTGATTACTAACACTATGCCTGGTAATCATTATTTGAGCCACGCATGTCAGTGGTCTGTCAATGAGGGCTGACTTATAGAGCCCGATACACGTGTTTCGATCTTGCGATCTTTTCAGTCGGGCAGTTACCCTTGGACATAGAGTGTAAAATGTTTGTCGTCGTTAACTCTTAGTGTGTGGGGACTGGAGCACCCACAGTGATTAGCAAAAGACGAGAAAGGGCAAGTGCCCGACTGACGAGATCGCAAGATCGAAACACGTGTATCGGGCTCTATAAGTCAGCCCTCATTGACAGACCACTGACATGCGTGGCTCAAATAATGATTACCAAGCATATTGAAATTTGAGCTGTGGTCTTAAGAAAACACTTGAAACAAAAGATATGATATATTACTAACACTCTTATGAAAATGTCCTCTCCAGCAAATGAGATCAATTTTTCATTTGTCTCTCATAACTGAAAAGAACCTTTTGGTATACAATTTGCCTATACTTTCTTCGACATGGAGCTGTCATGCGAACAAATTGCCTTGCTATCTGTGAGGGAATTCTTTTGCGTAGGGGAAAATGCGAGTGAAGCGACGTGCAAGGCTAATGGAGCTTCCTGAGAACAACCCGAGCGCGACTGATCCTCCACACTGTTCTCTCCAGCTTTGAATTCGCCAACCACTTTCTAGAAGCCCATTCTGCAATCGTAACATCTCCCCAAGCTCCATTAATCTTGCGCCCCGCTTCACTGGCATTTTTCCCTACGCACCATTGGGACACGGATAGCAAGGGAGAATTTGCTACCGTGGCAGCTCCATGTCGAAGAAAGTATAGGCTAATTGTATACCAAAATGTTCGCAAGAAATCTCGCAATTGAATGGTACTGAAATCATATAATTTCATTGTAAAAATCATATCAAAAAACCAGAATGATGCGAGCTTTTTACACAACCTTCCGGCTCGGCGGCTCCTCTAGAAACGTCATTTCTTCAGGCATTTCTACAAGTTGTTTCTTGTGCTTCTTTCATAAAAGTGTTTCTTTTGAACCTATCTTATTTGACGCTTAACAATTTCGGGACCGTGGACCCAGCCCTCTGCGTCTCTATCCCTCAGCGCATTGTGTCTAACAATAGCGTTCACCCCTAGCGTGTTGCGTCTAACAATGACAAGCTGAAGTTAAACGCAACACGCTGGGATTAGACGCAACGCGGTGGGGGTAAATGCTATTGTCAGAAGCAATGCGCTGAGGGTTAGAGACGAAGAGAACTGGGTCCACGGTCCCAAAAGTGTTAAGCGTAAAATAAGATAAATCTCAAAGATCTACAGAGTAAGGCAGATAAGAATACCTGTGACTGAGCCTGTACGGCTCCCTGTACGGCCTCCATTCAGTCCTCGAATCACAATAGAAGCACTTGCTCTCCTCTTCCAAATGGGAAACGATACAGAATCTGAAAATCAATCGATAATTTTCCTCGGGGACAATAGAAAGACAGAAGCACAGCTTCCAACATTTTCTGAAGAAGAGAAAAATATGTTTGGCAATCAGAAAGTAATTAGGAATGAAAGGAAAATAAAGAAAGGGGACGAGGGAGATATGAATTCGCCGGAATGACGCAAAGAATAAAGAAAGGACGACGAGCAATGTGGGAGCGGGATCGAACCAACGACCAAGCGAGCGCCACTGGGCACCTCTAACCACTGCACTACACGTGCCTTCGAAGTAAAAAAAAAATCAGTTCTTAATAAAGAGTTTATGCCAGGTCCGGGTCGCTCGCCAATCATGATGCTTAGATTGCTGTCAAATCAGGTGTGTCGTGTGCATTCGAAACTACCGTATTCAAAAATTCCATCTATCGGCCTAGATGACCTCCTCCAGAACCGTGGTGTTCTTCTCCTTCATCGAGCTGCTATCGAAGACAGCAATCGCCTACTTCCTCTTAACCCTTTGAAGACCACCGTTGATAGGCAAGAGGAGTCGCGCCGTCGCTTGCGCGGCAATCGATAGAGGCGGCAGCTGCTTGTCTGGCTGTCTACCTGCGTTCCCACGAGACGCGACGACGCGATTGCAGTAGCTCAGCGGGATTTGAAATCGCGCGGCTTCCTCAAAAGGTTAATAATGAGCTTCCTTAGAGGCCATTCTAGACGCTAGGCTAGCGGAGATCAAATGAGGTAGTGAAGGAAGGCGGCAGGATTTCGCCGGATCTCAAGCGCACCAAAAGAAGATCGCCACCGCCCCATGGTCCCCGATCTCTTCAAGAAAGGCCCGTAAGGACGATATTATGCTCGAGGAATTCGTGAAGCGAGGAGGAGTCACTGGGCCGCTCCTGCACCCTAGACGGATCACTGGAAGTTCTGCTGAAGCTGGCTCGAGTCACTCGACGATCAACGGGATCACAGGTGGTGCAGATGATATAAGGGCCAAAACTTGACTTATTCGATGTTGCTGCGTGAATCCAAGTCCTAACTTTGCTTTGACCTACATAACAGACTATCTTCTAAGTGAAATTGTGGAGTTCTCTGAGGGAAAAAGGTTCTATTCGGTTATGAGGAAGCAAATGAAAAAACCGTTCTCATTTGCTGAAGAGGAATTATTCAATGGACTTCTAGCAACCATTCGAAAGCTAAGACTTCAGGCTACAGCCCTACGTGGCCGGTTTTCGAAAAAGCCTTTTTTGACTTCGTTACACAAGGAGATTCCTTGCGTTGCAGACACGCGTATTTCTCGCCGGACAGAGCTCTTTGGACTACTTGTAGTCACTCGATATGGATCAGCAACGATTACGCCATCGAATGATTACTAATGAGCCAAAAAAGAGCTCTGCCAGGCGAGAAATAATGCTCGCTTGAGAGAAAGTTTTGTGTGACTTGTAGCGTTATAAAAGGGTGTTTTATAGAACCGTCGATGAGGGCTGTAGCCAGAAGTCTCAGCTTTCGAATGGTTAGTAACACTCCTATTAAAAGTTCCTGTCGAGCAGACGACGTCGGTTTTTCCACTTGTCTCCTCAGAACAGAATAGAACTGAAAAAAGTTATTGGACTCACTCATAGACGTAATTAGGTCGTTACATAAATTTTGGGGTTGGATCAATAACCACCTGATTCATTGATCACAAGTAATTTAAATTGCTTGATTTTGGTATGGTTCAATTGCGCATTTTCTTGCGAACATTTTGGTATATAACTTGCGTATACTTGCGTTAAGGTAGAGTTGTCCTGGAAGCAAATTCGCTTGCTACTCATGCACGAATGGCGCGTAGGGGAAATACTAGTGAAGAGGCGCTCAAGATTAATGGAGAATCTTGTGGACGACCCGAGTGTGACTGATCCTCCAGATTGTTCTCTCCAGCTTCGAACTTCGTGAACCACTTCCCAGTCGTCCTTTGTGCAAGCGTATCATCGCCCTCTGCTCTACTCGTGCGCTGATTCACTAGCTTTTCCTCTTAGCGTCATTTGTGCATGAATAGCAAACGAATTAGTTCTTAAGACAGCTCCAGCTAGAAGTAAGTATAGACAAGTTGTGCATCAAAGGTTCGCAAGAAAATGCGCAATTGAACAATCCCAAATTATGCAATTTTACGCCTGATAATCATTCTTTGAGCCACGCATGTCAGTAATCTGTCAAAGAGAGCTGACATAGAGCCCGATACACGTGTTTCGACTTCAGGTTATAATCTGATGTTTATTGCTGTGGTGTCAAAACCAATGCAACGACTCAATGAAATGCTAAGCTGTGGTGAGAGCCTATACTACAAAAGTGATCGTCAATGCCCAAGTTTGAGAATTCGGTACTTTATCGTTATCCACACTCTGTTTCAATTTCTTGGGAAGGACGCGTTTTTTGATTTTTTCAGAGATTCGATAGTCATTCCCAAAGGGCATTTTTTTCAAAATGACTTCTTAATGCGTTTAACAGTAAAAATAATATTATGTTGCAATCCCAAGCGTTTTTCGCTGAACAAAGATTTTCCTCTAGACTTCTAGTAATAATTCGATAGCTTGGATCTAGACGATTTCTAATAGTAACTTCGTTTTCGAAAAAAAACTTTTTTAGTGCGCTGTAGCAGCCAAAACAAGATTGGGTTACGGAAATAAGCGTTACTTTGTAAAAACGCGTTGCCTTGGGTGCCAATGTTGTGATATCCCATCCACGTACCGAAGCAAATGATGCGCGCAGAGAGCGAAACTAAATTAGCTTTTAACCTCAACATCGCATTGACAAGCTTTTTCATAAACCAAGAACACTATTAAAGTCGTCGAGATTTAGGCTATCGAATGATCAACAGAAGTCCAGCGGAAAAGTTCTGTTCAGCGAAAGATGTCTGAATCTGAAACATAACTTTGATCGCAGGTTTTTGATGACGCAGCTCAGTTAGAAGGCGATTCTGAGACTAAAATACACCATAAAATTTTCAAGACTTAGGATAGAAGGACTACTGAAACTTTGGAAAAGCGGAAAATGCATTTTTACCAAGGGCTCAAGCAGGGTGGAGATAACAGAAGAGTGCCGTGAATTCTGATGTACTCTCACAGACGTACCAACACCGCATAGCCTGAAGCTCATCGTCATTCATAATTTGTGCTGTCGTTATTAGAATTAGCCGCCTCAAAATTTGGAGAATCAGAAGATGGGGGTGGGGGTACAGAAAATTCAGACAAATTTATTTAATCTGCTCATGCATTCTGCGACCGCACCCCTAACCTACGGCTCCAGTGGATATCTTAGTTTTATGACAACTGACCAATTTTTTCCGAAGACTAAGAGACTTATAATGCTCAGGACATGGCAGAATTACAGAGAAGATTTTGACCTATTAATGTGTCGGTGTAGGTCGCATTTGTACCACTGTTTACTGTGCGATAAATCTTTGGTACCGCGGACATTTTCGTCTTGCGAGCGGTTCGGACGGCTACGAAGAGCGGCTGGCGGCTCACGCTCCAGTGATGATGTGGTAGTTTCGAAAAGAATGTTGGGTTTATATCTTTACTAGGGGGGTTTCTAATGTCATTATAAAATAAAGTAAAACTGAAGAAAATTTAACTCGTTCGGTACGGCAATAGAATCGCTGCGCATTGCGATTCGCAAAGCGGCACGCCATTTTGGTTATTTAACTAGAGTTTCTTTCTCCGTTTTTATGGAAGCTTTGGGTTTCTTGCTTTATTTTGATACATCACAATTCACTCTACACGCTCATAAGCTTTTGTAGCATTTATATCTCCTGTGTGGAGAAAAACGTTAGTTTACTATGCACTCATACTGTTCTCAGCATTCGGTCAATTGTAAGAACTTGTATAAAAGATCTAACGATATAAATTTTCAGTTTAAAAAAAATAGAAAACAATGAAAAGCTGATTAAAAAGGATCATGTGTACTACATGGGTTACCAGTTTATCGACTATTTCCGATAAAAATGGTATTTTAGAACAGACATTCTTCCATCGTTCTATGGGTATTCGCTTTTTATACATCCACTATACTTTACTTTGAAGATTATTCGTCGATGGAACCTTAATCCCCTGCACATGCCCACTTATTTTGCATATATTACGCAATTTCTGATTTATTGTCCTCAAGGCAACTCCCTGTATCACCCTCAAATTTCAGCCTCTCAAGATAACTTCAGTGTGATCAGGTGCAGATCGTTGTGATTGTCCACCAGTGAACCACAGATCTGGCCCGCTCGAATGCTTCCCCTGGTATCGTTCTCAGCTTTCAACGTTCAGATACGTACAATTTGTTGATCTCTAAGAATTCTGGTTCATATATGCGGATAAGAGTCACATACCTTTGTGTTGTGGGGGAACTCTCTGAGTAAACCCACAAGCAATCTTAGGAAAACAAGCAAGTACTGCATAATTCTCGCTTCCTTGTTGTTGTCATTCAGCATTTACTCTCTTCGGAAGTGCGTCTTGGGAAGTGCTCCATGTAGAAACTGCGAGCCTATTTGAGCTTTCAAAGCCTCGAAGAGGGGGTACTTACTAGATCCCACCCAATATTGAACTGTTCCATTCTCAATCACATCAAGAACACAATGATGAAGAGATATTCGGTTAGTGGTCAAAGAAAATTTCGTCGCCCAGAACTGTGTTCGTACTCTTTAACGATATGAGGTGTTCAAGGAAACGTAAGGCCAATGTTTGGAAGCTGATTATAAAACAGACATATCTATGGCCCTCAAACGACTGATGTGTAAGAACAGACGGTCTCATTTTCACAATGAAGGCGACAAGAATGTGCAGTAGGAGTTGGAAATAAGTATATTTTCAAAGTATGCCATTTTCGTATTGAAAACTTGCGAATTGTTGGAACGCATTGGCGTTCTTCTCACTAAGAAAACCTCCAATAATCTCACGGGTAATTTGCTACTTTTCGTGACGATAAGATGTTCTGATCATTTCAATTTCAATATATTAGGTTAAGGAAAAAGTTCCCTAACACCCGCAACAAATTTATATTTTATGGTTGTTTCACGCAGTATCGGTTATTGTAAATTACTGAGAATATCTCAGGAATATTTCCATAAGGAACTCCCATGGCAACACTAGTTGTATTGTATCAAATTTTAATTAATTCTTCGATATCATTTGATGACAATAGACACAATTGAGCATCTAGTTACGCTTTTTTTGGAAGGAATACGAAGCGACAACATTTTGACAGAGATGCGGCGAAGAAGATGTGTGGTGACGAAGGTGAAGTAACTGTGAGCCATGTGACTGTCGCAAAGTGGTACAAAGTGGTAAAAAAGTTGGTCTTTTCCGCTCAATGGAACATTTCCTGCGTGAACGTCGATTCGAGACATTTTGTCAAAAGAGGCATGTCACGAGTTTTTTGAATCAACGCTTAAGGACTTGTATTTCGAGCAGATCCGAAAGCTTGCAGATCGTTGGCAGAAAACCGTGGATGGTGATGGTCTTTATTTTGAAGAAGAATTGCTGTTGTTTTTTTATGAATTTATGTATAAAGTTTGAGTTTTGGGTTTTAAGGGACCTTTTTCTCAACCTAATCTAATTTCCAACAAAGCCTGCTGCGAAGTTCAAACAGCGGACTAACTACCCGGAAAACTAGGTATATTTTTCTTCCTCGTTACTACTATGCACTAAAAGGCGTACCTTTGATTAGAAAATTCATGACGTCAGTGGAAAGTTTCGATAATTCGTTGAATAAGATGCACTTTTTTCGAAATAGTTTTCCAAAATGATAAATGCAGAATCTGTCAAAGCTTACTGTTACTAAATACTAAGAAATTTTCTGCATAAGTTTCTCCAAGAGTCATACATTGTAGAGAATATATCTTCGAATTATACTCTTACAATATCGTCGAAAGAAATGTGAGAGAAGAGTTCAGAATGTGTTTCTATCCCAAGGACGTAGCTTTCGTAGCGAAAATTGAAGATTTTCTAGATAATTAGGCGCTCCTGAAAGTACGCTTGTGAAATTCCGTTTAATAATGACCTACCTTTTGTAAGGACAAAGTTTTCTTAAAGTCAAAAATTTTACCGTATAACTGCCAGCAAAGTCCGCTATGACGTTCAAACAACGAGATAATTACGCCGGGAGCAAAACGTTATATTCTCATTGTTTGAAAAGCATATCGTGAAAGTCTCCAAAACAAGTTTAGTACCAAAATCAGCACCTATCAAGCTATACAATGATTACGAAGGCATAGTAAAATGAGAAAAAAAGTGCTCATTAACATACAAAAGGAGTTCAGTTTTGTAAGGATCTGCTTTTCTCATGAAAACAGAGCGTTTTTTGACAAGTGGTCGTTAAGTTCTGCCAAAAATTTTTTTATGGCAGTTTTCTTTGTGATGTTTTTGATTTTTGTAGTGATAAAGTATCTCTAGCACATAAATTGCACTCATAAGGACCTGTAATCTCTATGCAAAGTTGGCGCGACGGACTATACTTAGGGTGTGAAACATAATCTTCCTTTTGCTCTCACGACATTCTTTGTATATAATTTCGAAAATCAATTTCAGTACTAAAATTGTCAAAATTTGAGCTATCGAATAGCTGCTAAAAGTTTGGCAAAAAGCTATTTAAAATTCCCAGCCAAGCAGGCAAAGCAAACCAAATGTGAAACATAATGTTATTTTTTGCTGCTGCAACATAAAAGAAAGGTTTTCAGAAACAAAGCAATTTGTTAAAATTGCCTAGATTTAAAATTTCGAATTGATACCAAACCTTTAGGGAAAAATATTGTGTACACCGAGAAAGGCCTTTGAACAATCGTGTACAGCACAGGTACACGCTCTCCCGAGCGGATTGATAAAACTATTCTTGGTCGATAAAGTTCTCAAAACTTAAATATACGAAACAAGTACGAGACTTGTATTGGAGCGCACACTAATACTCATAAGGCGTCCGAAGGCGAGAGACGGGCGTAAACACAAATGTGGGACACGGTATCAAAAGATTTAACCCTTTTGTGGATGGCGAGAGTTTTTTTCAGCAGTCTTTTTTGCTGCATATGCGCATTGCTGTCATCACTATGACGTGTATTTCACCTTATGTTGAGGCTATTTCTGTATCTTTGATACCCATGCGATCTATTCCATAACAGTGAGTCACTGTAATGATTGAAAATGAAGCAATAGTTGAGGAGCAGTCAAATTTCCGACCAATAAACTCGTTGGGAAAACGGTTTTTTTTTTTGTTCATTTACAAATGCACAAGAGAGTTCTTTTCTAGCCAATAAACCTCATACACCATCTGTTTTCGATAAGCTATCGATCAATTTACAAAAAGTTTAGTAAAAAAAGCTTTGTACGCTGAGAGAAATCAGCGAAAATCGTGCGCATTGGAACCAGTACACGTGGTGCTTAGAGATTCCAACGTACATATTAAGATCAGTGGCCATATTTGTGGAAGTGAGAGCATTACAAAACCAAAGTTTACACGGAGCACCTAACAAATCATATTCTCGAAGGCCACCGATGCCTACAATAACAAAACTCGAAAGTTCAAACGGCCTTCGAACCTGCAAACGCGTACTTCACATGTTACCCTGCCATAGAAAATGGAATAAGCAGTAATCCAAAGTTTTACCATGGTGATTTGGATCACAGTTGCAGCCTTACTAATTTCAGAGTCGGTTTGTGCTTCAATCCCGTGACGAATAAATGCTAAAGTACCGCTACGGATAGAACATGGCCGTGAGAAGGACACAGCGGACTGTGTAGTTCACAGTACATAACACGAAAGCTAGGGGGAAAGGGAAGTTCGAAGCCCATATTTACTCGTTTCCTAGCAATTTTCTGATTGACTTTAATTCAGATCATACGCTGCCACGAAAGACGAGAACAAAACAGTAAAATAAAGTTATAACATTGGAATCGATTAATTGTTTAATTTCCTCATTTTCGATAGATGGCTTTTCAAACTCATCCGAAGTTCAAGTGCGTTTAAATTACCTCTCTCTGCCTTTTGTACCACATGTTGATGAGGATTTCAGACGATGTTTTCGACCAATTAGAAGATTTCCAGTGATCGGATAACATGAACGATTATCACAACGTGCGTTTTCATCAACACGTTGCTGATTGCTGCGCGGCAAATTTACTATAGCAAGCACCGCCAACACCGCGACTGCCGCCAGATGCATCCTGAAACCAGTTAGAAGATCATCAGAAAAAGGTTATCTAATAAATGAATGATGAATTTAAGACGCATTTGTGGACTACGTGGATAATACTTACTAGGTGCTTATGAATTTTAACATCAAATATTACATATGTAGTCAACAATAACTCTTTATTCGAATGCCTTTTCAGCGACATGTGATGTTATAACTACGGACCCAGTAATGCCGAGTGATTTGCAAGAGTTTCAATATCGGACGGGAATTGAACCCGCATTTCATACATTCCAGGAGCGTGTGCTAACTACTGCACTACCGAGGTTCTTGTTCCGCTGTCTACCACTCTTTTTGCAATACAAGACATCGATCGGAATGACTGAGACGTGGGTTCAAGCCCACCTCGAGGTTCAAAATGCATTACAAGCGGAGTGGCTGAGATAAAAAAAAATTTGGCCTTTTATGTAAATCTATGTTTTCTTTTTTCGAAGACAATAATTTTTTGCCTAAGCGAAAAACGACTTACGCAGCGCTTCTTTCAAGCAGAGGCGGTGGTAAGCGCCGTTTCGATGGTCTCGAGGCCTGTAATGTCGTCAGTCATCAAAGAGACAAACAATATAGCCTTTCTGGAGCTGACGAAGAATTGAAAATCTTTGGAATGCGTTGGAGAGAATTTTGGGTTTTTAGAGGAGTGAAGCGATTGATAAACTATGGAATACGATGAAAATTCGAAGTGATTCAAAATTTGTACTATGGTTTTTCCCACAAAAATCATGATAAGGCGTGACATGTTACTGTGTTGCTTAGTGTAAAATCATTGAGAAATGTGAGAGAAAACAAAAGCGAATGAGAAGAGAGACTGTCGAGTAAAATCAATGACAGAAGTAGTATGGCAGGCATACTGTGCGATCATTATGGCCCAGGTCATTCTCGGGTTACTTCGAGGGAAGTCGATGGAGGTCGCGAGAAATGCTACAAAGATATCACTTATCGATTAGGGGAGTGCTTTCTGGAAGTGATCCAGAAGCTGTTATGATTTCAAGAAAAACTTCTCCAGCAACTGCTTCGTTATCGGAAACACTCAGCGATGTCATGCTGAAAGTAATGTTATATTTCTGTAACGTTTTAGTGGACGGAGTTTCGCTGGCTAATTAAAAGTTATTTTGATAGATTCAATAATGGAGATTAGGACTGAGATTGAATTTTGCCTCGTCTTTCATGATAGTAATTCATGTAGAACAAATTTTATTAATTTGCGGAATAATACAGAAGACGATAGCTGACAACCGGAAGTTTGCTTAGAGACAGTTCAGTACAAAGAACGTCAACAAATCAGATCATTGACGTAAGGCTCTCAGAAATTTCTATACGTCGTGTTCGTAAATCCTCGCACTATTTCATTATGAAAAAAACTCATAGCTACAAAAAATGAGGTTGTCATAATGAAATTTATTTGAGCAGCTGACTTTCGGATTTCGTCTTCTTCAGAGCCTGGAACGTCAAATGAGAGATCTACAACTCGGCCAGCTAAATACTTCAATTATCTCATCACAAAAAGCACTACACATGGATTTAGGGGTTTCTTTGGCGTATAAGAAAAGTCATAAACTCTTGTACAATGTCGAAGTTACTTGATAGTTGGTTTGAGGAACTACTACAAAAAACTACTATGTACCTTCGGTAACTTTTCTGAGTAATAAAAATGGTAACGACAAATTTATCGGTGAGTGATCTTCAATGTTATGGAAACGGCGGCATCAAAAACAGACGTACACTGTCATTTGCATTTCACAGTGCCTATAGATTGCCGATAGTTTGATTTGCAACTTTCATCACAAATGAATTCTTTATGCAGTTTTTTCGTCTTCTCTTTTGTGTCAAATCTGAATGAATCACGTTCCGAACCAACGTCATCAACAAACGAAACCATCGAAGCGTCGAATGTCGTGGTGCTATTCCCCCTCCCACGTTCAAACGATTATGTCCACATGTTCGAAGAAGTCGAAATTGACTTGAGAAAGGCGCGATTATAAAAAACTTCGAATCGCATGGCAGCAAATTTCCTTCAAATCCACGAAGGGTGGCAACTGTTGTGGACGAACTGAGAACTCACTAGCTCGGCTATCTTAGATTTCCAGGGAGAATCGCACTTGACCATCATCCATCACATCAAGGGGGAAAGAAGACCACATGTCTCCAGGTTGTAGCCGAGTTTACATGAGAATAGCAATAGTCGTTTGATTCCTTTTTGAAAGGAGATGAAAATGATTGAGACGAACGAGATGGCTACAGTCACACAGGCAACTATAAACACCGCTGGCATAGAAAATCTAATTAGCGAAAGATGACCTCTGAGATGTTTTCTCAGCTGGATATTACGGTGGATAGAGCGTTTAGTAAGACAATACGATCTATGTGATTCGTCTGTTCAAATGAAGAAATAGCTAATGGCCGCAGCTGGAAAGCGTCGGCTTCAAATAAGCAAAGAAACGGGAAAGAAATGGTCGTCGTAGAGATGGAAAACAGCTGTATTAACACGTGTGTCGTCCGGTGATGAAGATTCGACATACAGATGACAGATGTGAAGACTTCAAATTTAATCCAGCAGTATTCGGTGAAAATGGTGGGAAGAAATTTCTTTCTGTTCCATTGCAGCTTGGCCAAAATGTTGTTGAGAGTGATCAGAACGAAATCACGTGAGCGTTCCGAAGCAAAACAGCATCATTCTCACAAACAATTCCTCTCGCAATTACTCACTCTAATTTTGCCAAGGTACCGTAATCCTGTTCACAATATTTCAGACAATGAACTCTTTGAAATTTGGGAAGCAGGGTGAATGCTCTCTACTAAAAAACGACTGTACGTAAATCGTGAGAATGCATGCTCAGATTATAAAAGAGTTCAGAATTTTGAAAATGAAGGAAAAAACCATTTAAAACAAGAAAATGACACAATGTTCTGGTTAGTTCCCTATATACAGCAATGCTTCTGTGGTTGAAGATGAGGCGATAAAAATGATTCGTGAGCTAATTCAGTATAAGTAAATAACGACTATATGATAAGATAAAACTAGCAGAAAAAGCTAAGAAGAAAGGGAGGGTATCGGGATTTCAAATATGTCGCCTACTCGAACAGAGAAACGAGGAGGAGAACGAACAGTACGCTTGAGATGCACGATTACCACAGGCTTTAAATAAATATAATCAGTTGGTCTGGACACTCTACTCGAGTCAGATCCACTCGAAAAACATAAAGATATTGAAGTGTCGGTCCAATAAAGTTCCTTATCAGCACCATGTTGGCTTATCAGTGAAGTGCACATTGGTTATTTCAGCCGAGATTAAGTCATAATCGGTTCAAAAACGACTTTAGCTTTAATTATTTAGTTACCCAAGTTTTGATACTGTTCATAGGAGTCAAAGTGATCTAGGCTAATCTGAAAATGAGTGGCTCAAGAGAAAATGTTGCATTGAATGCTGGGTAGAGGACCTCAGTGAATGGGCTTAGTGGGTTTCGATGACATTCGATGACAACCACCGTTGCCCTAGTGGGTTTGTGATGTGTACGAGAACGACGTGTTGGCAAAGTCCGTGTAGCATGTTTGCTCTAGGAATGAGTGTCTAAATCAAATATAACCTACAATCAATAGTCAATATAACAGCCTTTCGAGTCGACGGATCTTGTCGTTGATCAGAGTGTATCGATGATGAGGGAGACCTTAGAGAGAGAGAAGGGTCACACCGAGCAGACGTCGCTTCGATAGTAGGCACTCCCTCCGTCCATCCGTCTCTCCGTCGTCCGTTCGACCGACCAAGCGACCCGATGGACGTACACTCCACACTCTAAACACGCGCCTGTTCAACGGATGGCATCACGATGGTGGTGACTCAGTGGCTCTCTAAAAAAATCGCTTCATCGACGAGACTGACGACTATTGTCTTCCCATAGCTGCTTTCGCTCATCAAGTTACTACAGAAGATCCGCTCGTTTTCGATGAATGCAGAATACTCTTCTCAAATACGGGTTCCTTTCTGAGCAACTTGTAATCCTGTGGTGGTGGTTTCACAACGCGACCATAGTGCTCTTTATTTCAAACTGATCCTAAGTTCAAATTTCCGCTTCTACGGACTACATATATACAGTATTTTTGTCGTACCTCTGAGCATCTGTCGCTCTAGAGAGCTTGCTGCTGGAACGATCCAGTGTAAAAGTGAGATTTGTCGATTGCTGTGAAACTGTTCGGAGATGATTTATACAGACAATTTTCAACCAGCGAAATATCAAGTAGAATAAACATAGGTGAGGCAAGCGCTGCAAAGCCCACAAAACTGTGGCACATACGTAATGGCTGCAGTTTTTTCCTCACCAGATGATTTCTACCATCAGAAAAATCACCAGCTTAGGAGGAACTTCCTCTACAGCAGATGATGAAAATGGAGCTCACAAATGAGCCACTTCCATATAGCATGTCTACAATTCATACGATAAGCAGAGGCTAATTCTGTGGCATGAAATGGGCAGCTGTAATCATCTGGTAGCAACACTAAGAGTCGTACCTCTAAGCATCTGTCGCTATAGGCCCAAAACTTCGAGAATTAGCAGTCCTTACGGGCCATTCTCTTTGAGCGATGGTCAGCAACAATGGATCGAAGCACCTACGGTGTTCACCCAATGGTCTCGAGATACTCACTAGGTACAGATGAGGAAGGCTCTTCTGTAATTCCATTATCTAATCAATCTCTTGAGACAGAGCGGTAAGCCCCTCCTAACAGGATTTCGACGAACCACATAGAAGACCTTTTTTAAACAACTACGCTCAATTAGAGGCGTTCCGTATTTGCGACATGATTTCTATACCACGAACATTAGTACAGAGCAGCGGTAAACATAACGGAAATTTGATACGGTAGTGAAAAATCATCGACGAAAAGCCATAGTTGCGGAGTGCGGTGAGTTCTGCATCGAGATACCCTATCATTAGAATGTCAACACTTGGAAGTCACAGCATTTCAAAAAAAGTGTCAAAGGAACAATACCCCACCCTATTACTGGGCTGTATTACCGTCACCAACATTGACGGGAAAGTCTGACGATGATCCCATACCCGATATACTAGTGCAAAGGAAAGAAGTGCAATGGATTTGTATTTCTATTATGGAATATTGTAAATATCGGACGGAACCATCTCAAAAAGCGGAGGGTACGAACTAAACGGCAAATTGTTGGAAGAGATATCGTCTGATCAGAAAGAAAGGTCGTTTTTTCTTTGATTTTTTTTTCTTGAACTATTACTACACAAATGTCGAAAACTCCTAACGGGTTTTGCCTACGAAAAGGAAAGCACGGAAGCCACCACAGAATTAAAAGTGCACTGAACAGCTATGTAAAACAAACAAATGGACAGATAGACAATGGGGGAAATCAACGTTTGCTTCGACTAAATGAGCTTTGCAATAATTCATACCAGCCTGTCTCATTCTCTAAAAGACTCCAAATCGAGAAATATCGCACTGTTTTGGCATTGACCATCTACGTAGTTATCGCTCTATTTCAATAAAAATCCTTATTTTGTTGAGCAAGTCATTGTGAATGATTCAAAAGTTTTTTCATATTGACTATAATTTCTTTTTTTCTTCCTTTTGTTTTTATTTCACCATTTTCCGGACTTCTTTGATCGTAACAAAACTTCTAAACATTTAGCTCTGCCATAATTTCCCAAGCACTGCTGTTTTATTCAGTTTTTTCCTAATAATATCGAGCTATTGCTAAAAGGGTGTGGTATGTTGGAAAATGTTTTAGTAGCTTGAGTAGATATCTGGTTACGGCTGTAGCACCCATCCTCGCCATATAAATGATATGGGCGTCCGCAAAGTGATGTCTCGAGAGACATCTCAGGCGCTAACCATGAACCTTACATTGCAAAGTCGACAGCCACATCTTACAGAATTAGGGCTGGATCATGTTACCACATCCAGTAGCCCTGATATTGTTCCATCAAACTATCACCTCTTTCACGCCTTGGATCAGCATCTTCGGGTGGAGAAAATTGAAGATTACTACCAGCTCAAAGGTGACCTCACTTACTTCTTCGATCGCAATCCTCATCCTTTGTGGGAGGGATGGATCCAATCTTTGCCCAGCGAATGACTGCGTATCATTGATTATAGTGGTGACTGCATCCCTTTTCGGACGGCAGCTTAGTCGATGTCGCCGATGGCACGGGATGTTCGTTTTTAACTAAGCTTTTTTTCTTTATCTCAGAAAATAGTTTAGCTTCTTTGTGCCGCTTTGGTAGAACATGATTTTCTCAAGTTTTTGCACTTTTTGTGCATGTATAACTCCTATGTGCGAAGAAATTCGAATGTGAAAAATAATTTTATTCTCCGCTCTCTCAGTGCACCATGAGGACCTTTTCGAAAACCACTTTGAGCTTCAAATTTGTCGAAAGTTGGACTATCGAATGAATTTAGTATAGTACGATAAAACGCGATCCATAGACTCTAGCTGAGCAAACAAGGCAAACCGAGTGCGAGACATAATTTTATTTCTTCTTCTGCAGCGTATTACAAAAGCTTTTGAAACCTGGTAGAGTATTGGAACTCCCGAGATTTAGCCTTCGAATGATTACTCAAATTTTGAGAAAAAAACTTTCTTCGGCGAAAAAAGACCTCAGACGTATTGATGACCAAAGAGGCTCTCATTGTCCGCAAAGGGAGAATGTTGACTACTTGATTTCTTCGAACAGCTAACAAATGAATCAACAAAATTGTCGAAATGCGATAGAAATTACGAGACAACTCAATTACTCCTTCCTCCCTTCTCTTTTTTTATCTCAGCACCACACCATTTCCGTCCTGATATCATTTTTCACATGAAATGTAACTCCCATCTGATTGAAAACAGCGTTTGAAATTAGAAAAAAAAAGGCGACGCCCATGAACACTTGATGAACTTCTCATGAATCGACGAAAAATTGATAAATACTGCCTGAGCTGCTTGGTTAGCTTAAGCATGCGTCAGACCTTATTAATAAGGCGATGGATATCCGCAAGCATCTAATCTCGCTTTCATCTTCCACGGTCTCCTGTAGCTTATTGTCGAAGGAGTGAGCACGCAATCAGAATTTTCGGTAGAAGTTTCAAGTGTGTTATACTAAAGATGCGACAGGGTATTAGTGGTTAGTGATACAGTGTATCAGGAAAGAAGATTATAAGCGAGGCGTTGGTTCGATCGTCTTTCCCAGCATTCCTTGGTAATATGCCGATAAACATCTTAAGGAACAACCTTAGCTTGTCTACCTCGAAAATTCCAAGAAGAATGTCGAAAAACCAGATGTTTTTCCAAATACATCGATTATTGAAGATAGTTTGAAGTCAAAGCTCTCGCCGTTGATAAAACGTTGAACGATGCGCTGTGCACGTGGCTCCATCAGGCACTGTGCGGGTGAAAGAAAGCATACTTGACCTATACAGATTGCGATAGCCTGCTGATGTATCAAGCTAAAGCGAACTCCAACCGAGACATTTATGCTATCAGTTTGCCGACCCCGTCGAGATGGGAAGCTTGGGGAAATTTGGTGAAAATGGGAGAAACGACCGCGAGTAATTTGTATGGCAATTCCAGTCACTGCACTACGCGCTTTCTAAAAATGGAACTTGACAAGTGCGCCGAAACTCCGCTGCTTTGATCACGGGACTTTTTTTCCGATATTCCAAACAATTCACTAGAAAACGATGTGGATAGATGCTTGACAAAGACATGGAATAGAAATTTGATATCTTTCCGTTTTTAGAATTAGTGATTCATTGACCGGTGTTCATTTGTCACATGGTTAGATGGAAATTGTACAGGCAAATTTCATTTGATGATCAAATTGTGTAGAAATCATGAGGTGCAAATCATAATCTCAACTAACAACGTACTTAAAAGCATTCATTATTACTGTCCATCCTATTCTATATGAATTCTCCTGTACATGAAAAGCGTTTCAGAAATTTCCACATGATGCAAGGCAATCATATGAATCTTTGACATGTAAATGACTTCCAGTGGCTTGTAGCTCACTTCGATTATAAGCTCGTATATTTATAATGCCTAACTGGCATAATTCTTGTTATTTCAAATCTCCATTGCCTCATCAATCACACAGATACTTGAGCCGAATCAAACTGCGCTCTTATCTACCGTGTATAGAGGCCACTTGTAGGATTATCCAATAGGCAAAATCCGTCCATGGAACACTAAATAACCCATACATGGCATTGTTTCCACTTCCTACTAGTTTTAGCACAGAGATAACCGCGCATAGCTGGACGTATTCTGCTATGGCGTAGATTTACATGTTAGGGTTTCTAGAAGGAAGCGTCGAATCATAGCCTGTATATGTGATCGTGTTGAGACGAGCCCTCGTTGGACGATACAGTTTGAAACTCACGAACATCCACAACCACAACGAGCCAATAAATCGTTGGTAACGTTTGCCATACCTATTAGATTTTATATCTTTCACCATGCAAATAGAATTTTCCAATATGTGAACAAATCACGAACTATCTTGAAGCGGAACATTATAAAGATAATGAAATGGAAATAAAGAAACATTCCAGATCTCAGTAATGTAAATGATGAGTAACAAAGTTAACGTTGTGAAATTATTTCTCATTGGTCTATTTTGACATTAGTGATTGCGTTATGCCTGTCCATTATAGGTGGGCCATGTCTATAACGACCTTTCAAATTACCTGGAGGTGGTCTAGAACAAACAGTCGACAGGCGGGAATACTCGTTATTGGTCACTATCTTGGGAGTATCTTGTTGTGCTATTAAGATACTAGCGACTGTTACATAAATCTTTCGAAAAGGTTTTCGACGTCACTGCTTCCTTTGAAGCCGAATGTGTCGAATGATTTGAACCGAATGCAATTCGAGCAGTCGTATGATATCTCATTACCATTCTATTCGACTTGACCAGACTGCGAACTCTCACATTGGAAGAATCAACTGTGCTCAGATGAAGTCAATGATTCAGAAATATTAGACAAAATAAAGAATTGTTGATAGGATTTTGTTTCGTCTTGTCTTTTCTTTTCGTTTCGCAGTTCTTAAAGCTTAAATTCTGCCATAATTGTGCGAAGGTTTTGAGTTCCCATGTGAAGGGAGGTAATAGACATTTTTTAGAAGTCCTGAGTACATTTTCAAGGTTGTAACCATCTGTGGCCTATTCCAACTCAAAGACGCAAGAAAGGTTGCAGTTCTATCTACTATAGTAGCCCACATGATGGAGTGGTCTACTCGATGCCATAGATTAGTGCATCCAAATGTACCAATAATTTTTATGTTGAATGCAAACTGTATTTGGATCATGTGCTCTTTCTTTACTCTAAAATATTTTGTACATATCGTAGAACTCTTCTAAATTTATTCCTTCCTCAAAAACACATAGTTTCCGAATCGTCTTGATTATGTTCATTTCATTTATTTTTCTAAAAGAAAGACAGAACGAGGGGTTCAACGGTGCAATGCGACGTGTGCGTTCTGCAGAGTATAAACGTGATTAACGTCTACCACGTTTTTTGCACGGAACTCGGCAGTCCTTGATTATATATATATATATATATATATATATATATATATATATACAGGATGCGGAACAGTGACAATTTTGTATTTTGTTAGTTTTAGCAGTGACATGACACTTTTCAATTAATGCTGGTGAATTCATCGAATTCTTCGTTCCATTTTGGTCTAAAATGTGCTTTATTAATTTGCCTATTCACAGGTGTGTTTGAGTTACGAATCATAAAAATCAACGGATCGCAGAAGATGGGAACGATAATGGCTGACATTGTTAAACTCGACTGGTTTCAATCAGGAAGTGTCTACAGAGCCTTCAAAGAGACTGGACGGACTAAGGAACGTTCTCGAAAAGGTTGTCCAGCCACCTCGTCTGTTCCGGAAAACCTTCAGAAGATCCGCTGCCAGATCCAACGAAGTCCGGAGTGTTCGATGCAAAGTATCTGGGGGTGCTCGAGATCAGCGAGAGGAGCGTTAGAAGAAACATTGTAAACAATGATATAAAACTGCGTAGCTACAAGATCGCTCATTTTCACGTCATCGCATCAACAGAAACGTCAAAATCAACGCTGCCAGCGCTCAGCAGCAAGTTTTACGGAGCGTAGTGGTGCGTCAGAGTATTCAACAATTTGGCGCCGAAGGATTTATGGGTACTTTTCTGTTAGATGCGGGCAAATGAATATTTGACCTCATTTGCTGGACAAGAATTTTTCATAAGAGTGTTAGTAATCATTCGAAAGCATACATCTCCGGCTAGTCCATTTTTCGAAGAGCTTTTACTATAAAGCTTCTACGAAAGCAAAACATTTGTGTTTACAAACGCTTTTTTATCTTTTATTTTTATTTTATTTTTTTTTCGCAAGATAGAAGTCTTTCTTTAGACTATTAGTAATCATTCGATATCGTAAAATTTGATGATTTCATCTTGCGCTTATTTCCTGAATAGGCTTTCTCTGCAGTGCAGCACGATAAATAGTAATGAATTCACACAAGCAAGCATGGGTATTTTGGTCATTCTATGGGAAAGGGGGACGCTTGGGCGTATGTGGAAGGTTTCATTACAGCCGTTGATAGAATTGTTCTTCCGCGGGCTATAGGTAAGTGCGATTTTTGTTATTCTGTTACCCTAGCATGGACGCTTTTGAAAAGGCTTTGACAAGCGCTTGTAACATAGTTATTGTGGAAAAGTGGGCGAGCATCGCTGGAATAGAAATAGTAATGAATTCACACACGCAAGCATGGGTATTTTGGTCATTCTATAGGAAAGGGGGACGCTTGGGCGTATGTGGAAGGTTTCATTACAGCCGTTGATAGAATTGTTCTTCCGCGGGCTATAGGTAAGTGCGATTTTTGTTATTCTGTTACCCTAGCATGGACGCTTTTGAAAAGGCTTTGACAAGCGCTTGGAACATAGTTATTGTGGAAAAGTGCGCGAGCATCGCTGGAATAGAAATAGTAATGAATTCACACACGCAAGCATGGGTATTTTGGTCATTCTATGGGAAAGGGGGACGCTTGGGCGTATGTGGAAGGTTTCATTACAGCCGTTGATAGAATTGTTCTTCCGCGGGCTATAGGTAAGTGCGATTTTGTTATTCTGTTACCCTAGCATGGACGCTTTTGAAAAGGCTTTGACAAGCGCTTGGAACATAGTTATTGTGGAAAAGTGCGCGAGCATCGCTGGAATTTTTTGCAAGCAATTTCGTAATTGTATAGAGAGCGAAGGAGGCAATTTTAGGAACTTTTCATAAACTTTTTTGTTTATTGTTACAATTGATTATCTAATAAACATAATTATTCCTTCAATTGAAAGAATTCATTTGTTTATGCGGTGTCTTCTTTACTATTAAAAAATCTGGAAAAACTATCAGATTTTTTCCGCATCCTATATTTATTCATGTTTTTGACAATCCACTGATGACGAAAAATCAGAATATTACTACAGCATACATGAGCTATATTTTCCCTGTACTTGAAATGGTAGCGCTATAGGACGAAGCTGATAAGAATAGAAATAACAAATCTTTGAGGTGGGTGGCATCGAAGAATCTCATGGTGTGCTGACGATTCTCTCAAAAAGAACTAGAAAAAGCCTTATCTAACAGTTATCTTATCAGTCTATAACTCGTTCATTGTGGTCTTTCTCTGACATTGTTGACTAGTACTCTTGCAATTTTGATAAGTCCCGCGTGGAAGGTCTGTCGGAGCGTGCCTGATTAGGACAAAAATGAAATGTGCATTGAGATCAACATGTGCGGGTCCACGAAGACCCGGCAAGACACCCGGTGCACTAGTTTCCTAGGTATATCAATGTGTTGTTCCATTTCCCATATACTTTTCATGCCTCTCTATCTTATAATAACTCAATATAATTCCTAAATAAGCTCTCAAAATCCTAAATCATAAGTACTCCTTTCGTGAGGTGGAAAAAAAAAATCGCCCAGCACCCAATCATAGCGCTCTTAGCACTAAATGACGTTGTGTAAGTCATACAAAGAATATAATGATGTCTATACACGACTGTTTTTAAACATTTTTTGTTGCCATAATAGACTCTATGAAAAGTTTCAAATAAGCTGTCAGAATATATTATGATGTTTACTTTGTGTTTCCACTATCCATTCATTCCATGTAACAACATGGCGATTGATAATTATGAAACAACAAATTGTTTGTTAAAAATGATGATGGAAATTGCGTGAGATGCCTATTGCTTCATAAATCGCTACAGTTCTCCGATAATCAGTGCACTTCGGGCCCTGCGAACTTAGCAAGTTCACAGAAGAAACTGCTGAATTTTTTATTTGTTAGTATATATTCACTCATTCCGTCCGAAAATCACGGGCTTATCTCAGCGACGAGGATGTGAACAGATGTGGATTTCTTTTGTACGACTTGTTCTCACAATTTGCTGTGTGGATCCTAGCACTTCTTCCATGCAATTCGATTCCTCACATTCATCGTCCACAACGATCCTCGAATATCTGACGTGTTGCTTCGACTGATGTTTGAGGATTTTGTCTTCTCCATTGATGTCGTTGGATTCTCATTGAGACGATTATCCTTGCAGTGGCAAAGGTAGCAGAAATAAGATAGGGGCACAGCTAATTGCTTGCAAGAGAGTACTGGAGGAGGGTGTTGGACCAGCGTTTATCAAATCGCTTTATGATATACTGAACCAGTAGCTACTGTGCTACCTCGCCCACTGGGAGAGATTAGTTGTATGGATAGATAAGACGGCGATATATGCAGGCAGAAAACAAAAAATCTAACCAAACTATCAAAAAAGGAGCTGAAATTGATAAACGTTTCACCATTCAAAAGAGCAATCATTTCTCATGCACATTGCGTCAGAAACAGCCATCAGTTCAGTCTAGGTCGCTTTTTAATTGGATGACACTATTTGTAGTACGTACGGAATACATTATTAGGTCGCCTTTATGGAAACTTGTTATCTTATCAATTTTCGAAGTATTTTTCAATCGATTTCTTAACCCTTGCGGAGTGTTGTGGTCACATCAATTTCCAAAGTATTCACATTGATTTCTTCAGCTAAGAAATTACGACAGCAAAATTACTGATCACTCTCTACCATGCCCAGGTGCTCAGACTCGACATCCATGCTCTCGTCGGAGTCGCTCGGTGCATCCCTCATTGCTTTCTTCATCTAGCTCCTCGAGCTCGTGGACGGGCATCGGGACAATCTAGTTCAAGAAGCTCTCGACGTGGTCATTCTTGCTATTCTCCAGCGCGCTTCAGCGATGTACTCGACCAAGTAGTGATTGCGTGTGTCTCGGATGCGTTTGATGGGACCACAACTCTCCACTGATGTCGATTATTATACAACCATAAATACTTCCACTAAAGCTTCTACTAAGAAAAGATGTTCGAAAAGAAGTTGGAGAAGGTGCAGTGACGTTCCGCTAACGTCCTCGTTGTCAGAGGCTCATCATCACTCTATTAACCGACCCTGACACTGCTTACTCAAACCGGCTTAAAGTTTCGTACTTCTAATGAAGAATTCCGAGTCCTTTCGAAGCATTTGTCGCCAGACATGGATGGAAAAAATGTTGCTATTGTCAGATTGCCAGTGAAGAGTATTTCTCTACAACTTGAAAGCAATCACAAGTCTATCAATACAACTCTTATTTCTAAGGAACTCTATTGACTTTTCAAACAGACACCAGAATCTAACATTGCTTGACAAGTATATCCTTCTTATTTTGGTCTCAATAAAACACGCGAAAAAAGGTATAATATGATAAAAATACCAGCCAAAGAGTAATCAAGTGTACAACACTGTAAGTTCAGCAACATTTTCACTTGACTTACAGTGTAAATCGTTCGTCTTCGATGCCTCTCTGTAAAGAGAGTAGGGCTCACAAGAGAACTGACTAGGAAAGTATGAAAGACAACAGGTTCTGCCCGACTAACGAGACTGTAAGGTTGAAACACGTGTATTGGGTTGTACAAGAGCCCATTACCACACCACATGACATGTTGGCTAAATAATAATGGAAGGATCTATACACTTCTTATTTACGAATATTTGTTTGCATGTTAATCATCTTTCATATCTTCCGTCATTTTAAAGTCGCATTTTCAATGACTTTTACTCTTCAAATTTATCTGTGTTACCTTGCATAAAACTTGATGACGAAACACTTTCGACGTGATAAAGTTTATGATGAACAGACTTTCAACCTCTTCGGTGGAACTCATTAGATTTCCCATACACTCATATGGTGCTCTATAACAATGACTCATAATAACCATCCAAAGAAGGATACAGTATGTTACTGGTGGGAAAATGAAGTTTATAAACTCGATCATGTCGGCTGACAATGATTTTATGTCACTCCTAGTTGATTCTTTCCGTTCAAACTGATGAAAAAATATAAAAGAATAATAATTTTCTAACAAAAAGTGTTAGCGTATAGCATCTACGACAGTGGTGATGAAGAAAACGGTGAGCAGCCATAAACAAAAACTTTAGCCCCTCTTGACACCTGGATCTGGTTAAGCTCGAATGATTATTTGTGTATCATGGACAACTCGTGATACCCTTCTCACCCAAATCCTGAGCCATTATTAAAAGTTTATAAGTTTTTGTTCATATAGAATGGTATGTACTCAGACCGACTGAGCGGTCGTTAACGTTTTACGGGCAGGGACACGTAACTAAACGATTTAGGAAGGAATATAGATTAAACATCGAACATGAATCTTTGAAGAAACCCGTTGCATTTTAGATTTGATAGGAGCCTGTGCGTAACTTAAGTTTTACCGTTTCCCTTCCATTCTCACTAAATAATACGGACCTTCCAAAACAATTGGAAAATCTTATGGTTTTCAGATTTCTAGGCGAGTACCACTTCCTCGAAAATGCCTTATTAGTAAACTTCGGCATTGATTTCGACATCTTCATTAGTAATGATTGGAAAGATTCCATTCTACACCTCCATTATTCACTCACTTGGACCTCACTCATTTATAGCATTCATTACCCAAACATTCAGATTCAACGTTTACAGCGACCTCTTCATACTAATCCTATAGGAGGAATTGCTCTTTGTGCAAATTTTTTTCCTCCTGGATTATTCTAAGTGCTTGTCAGCTCATAGCTACTCGGTGAACTAAGGACAATTTTTTTTTGTAATATTCTTATCTGAACGCAAGACACATCAAATCAGTATCTACGAAGATTTTCTCGATAACCACAAATCGCAACTATCATGCCAAATAATCTCTTGAATGGTGCAAATATTGCAACTACCGAGTTGAAAAAATGTTCCTTAACACCATCGAAAAATTCAAATTTTCCGTCTGTTTCACACCGTATCGGTTATTGCAAATTCATGGAAATGTCTCAGGAATATTTCCATAAAAAATCGAGTCAATCACGATCGGTGCAATCGTTGGGTTCCCAAAGGTGAAGCCACACCATCAGCTGCAAGTCAAAATCTGTCTGACGAAATGGTCACGATCTGCGTTTGATGAATTTCCATTTCTAACTTGTTCCCAATGCTCGTGCCATCAATGCTAGACTCTACTGCGAGCAACTGGACCGAGTCTACGATGCGTTGAAGGGGAAGGACCCGACATTCATTCTTCGAAAGCGCGCACAGTTTCAGCAAGACAATGCCAAACCTCATACCGCAAAGAGGCTAAGGAAGTCTGATAAATTGGAGAGCGTCAAGATCTTGCCCTCCCAGCCTGCAGTCCAGACGCTGCGCCGTCCAACTATGGTCTCGTTTCCGCTCAATGGAACATTTTCTGCGTGGATGCCGATTAGAGCCATTTGATCAAATTGAAAGAGCATGTCAGGAGTTCGGTGATTTAACGTCCAGAGAGTGGTATTTTGAGCAGATCCGGAAGCTTGCAGATCGCTGGCAGAAGATCATAGACAATGATGGCCTTTATTTCGAAGAATAATTATTGTATCGTTGAATGAATCTACGCACAAATTTCAAATTTACAGCGGGTGTTAGAAAATTTTTTTCTCAATCTCATAAAAGAACATAATCCACATTTTTCAGTTCTTCCACAACCTATTTTTAAAACTTTTGTGCTGATACCATCAATTTGAACTCAATTTTTCCCCTCGTAGATGTCCCACAAGCTCCTAAGATTCGTGTATAGGCTCGAGTTTTGTTTGCAAAATTTTAGGCTTATTTACCAAATCTGGTACTGACTCATCAAAACCTGAGAGAAATGATGCGTATCCGGTCAAGGGCGGGTTTAAACCAGAAACTTAAGTGAAATTCTCGGCAACACTACCACAGCGCTACCAAGGATTCACATTACATTAAGGAGTTGGGACGTGTCCGAATGAAATGCCATACTTTTCAACCACTCTGTAAAAACTCAAACTCTTCATAGTTCACATGTTACGAGGTTCCATATCAATCGACAGTAACTTGCCTGCTTGGTAATGAAGGAGAAAGGTAGAAATACTGACCAGGAAGAGATAATATTCATCTGATAATCAGTAGTAATCAATTGCGACTTGAACTAAATCCCTAATGCCATCGTTTTAATGCTCGGATCAAGAATGGGAAAAGAGTTCGAGACGGATTCAACGACTTAAGAATAGTTTTAGAGTCTCATAACATCCGTGCCAACGCACGGTACAGGGTGTGAGTAGTACGTTATGGAACTAGACAGTGCTTAATATTTTCGACCGTTGAGGTGGTATTGCAACTGCCAAGGGTAGGGTAAATTCAGATTTGACCTTGGAGAAGCAATAACGGAGAGGATGCAAATCAGTTTGTTATGGTCATTTCTTGATATTCATAAAGGTTGAAAGTCTTAACAATGATCACCCCTTTGCCTCGATATGCCTATCGTTGGTAGGTTTACAAATGATGCATGCAATCATTCGTTTCATCCATTATATCACTAAACATTGATAATTTTCCCAAGAGATAGCCTTCAAAAACTGCTTAAGGACTTTAGTCAGCTATCATCGTATACTTTGCATAATTGGAAACAAAACGACACTGCATATCCAAATATTTAAGGAAGATGCGCGCGTCATAAGATCTAGGGAACGAAGCGATAGGAGTGCAGGTGACAGAGTGATAGCCGATAGTGGAGAACTGAGGTGGAGTCGCGGGTGATGAAGAAATCAAACACATTCTACAGCAATTTTTTACTGCTCTTATAGCATAAGCGCATGTGGCGCAGTGGTTAGAGGTGCTGGGTCGCACATGAGGAACGGCTCGATCTCGCGCTCATGGCTCACCAAGCCATCCATCCCTCCGGGGTCGATAAATTGGTACCAGACAGGTCTCAGACTTGTCTGGGAGGATAAGCAGCACTAACTCGGTTCAGCGGTAGGCCACCGCGAGTCATTGTAAAGGCCAGATGTGTATTCAATCACCCAAAACAAAGTTAAAAATTGAAGTCGAATGCGTGGCGCATCCCTTAGGGATTGATCAACGCCGAGAACTTTATCATTTATCCTTATAATAGTGCCATGATGTCATAAGTACATGTACAAGGTAACGACAGATTTTATCAGAAAGGTGGCCTCGGTGAAGTAGAGGTAGCACGAGACCCTCGTATGGGCGCAATGGGGTTGAACTCCTGCTCGAGATAGTAAGTTTTGCATATCACACAGCATCATTCAATAGAGTAAATTATTACTGTATAATGACTATTGATAGTTTCACTCTTCCAGGTTTCCAAGGAGGCGAAACTGCCAAAACGTAAGCCATTGCTAGTGTCTATATCTTACTGGATAAATCATCTTTTGACAACCTCGTATACGCTAAATAAGGAAATTACGGTATTATGACTTCTTTCACACAATGGTAATTATTAGAAAATCTAAGTTTCAATTTACCCCAGTCTTGGCAGTTCCAATATCACCTCAACGGTCGAACATAGTAAGCACGGTGTAGTTCCATAACGCAATAAATTTACCAACGCTTAATACGTTAATCGCTTTCAATGCAACAATTAATCAAATAAACTCTAGACAGTTTCAATCATTAAGATTACAACGAACTTTTATCTGATTGATTTTTCTTTAAGGGAAGTACTCATAATCCCATGCAACGGGTCTCCTCTATTGAATCCATGGTCAAAGCTTAACAACATTTCCATGAAATGAAAGAAACCGATGAAATACAACGATATCATGTTATGCACAAGATGTCATATCGACACAATATCCTGACAATCAGATCATGTATGAAGAGATGTGAGCTCCTTGGGTAATTTGTGAAATATTATGAGTGCAGAGTGACCAATAAAAAATCCAGAAACCATTATTAATAATCGTGACGTAAACAGACGAAGAAACGCAAGTGCAGCATCTGAAAGATCGACAGTAGTGAAGTTTAGATTAAAAACTTCGCGTGCAGAAGATCAAATGTTATTTTTAGGTTCCACAATATAAAGGAAACATACGCCCACGCCTAAAAATTCGTTCGAGTGTCGAATAGCTCCCCGATTGTAATGTGGTCATAACATCGTTAAAAAATTTAGGAGTTTCCTTGACCTAAATATTGATCACTGAATTTTCAAGGAATAAGAAAAAGGATAGAAAAACCAAAAATGGATACAAAAGTTTCAGACAATTCTTGATCAGATTTGAAATTTTCGTACAGAAGCTAGTACATTAGGAATAGTGAAGAGCTGCATTTAGAGTAATCCTAGACCTAACCTTCTAAAAAACGAGAGTGCTGTTTTGAATAAACATTTAAAGGTCTTTTTGCCGAACTGAGCCATTTCATTAAGCCTTAGTGCTCGAAACTAGGAATTTTTCAAGACGGAAAAAAAATGCTAATTAACGAAGTTTTTCGTTAGCTTGGAATTTGGCGATTTCAACAAAGTCCGTAATCTTTTAAAACGTCTTCCTAATGCGATGTAGCAGCAAAGAAAAGCTATATTTCACCTTCGGTGCCCACTGAATGCACAAATCTCGTCTGTGCTTGACTTTTCATTAGAATATTAGTAGTCATTCGACAATTTGAAAAAAATGATTTTAACATTACACTTGTTTCTTGATCGGTCTTCATAGTGAGTTGTATAGGGTTGGGAAGAAAATTCTGGGGGTACTTGTAAGAGATTGAAAATTCATGCATGATTTCCAATAACAATGATAACTATTCTTCGAAACATAGGCCACCGTTTTCTACGACTTTCTGTCAAGAGTCTGCCAAATTTCTCATCTGATCGGTCACCCACTTCCCGTCCGAAGTCACAACGCGTTTCCAAAATCGTCATTCAGTGGATTGTTGAGCAGTTGGAAAAACGAGATTTCGCTCTTTTGGCGGTTTGTGTTCAGTGACTCCGTGCGGATCTTGTCATGGCCTCTTGTGGACGAAGTTAAGCTAGTGGAGATGAGTTCAGCTACAGCTGTATGAGGAACATCGAGTACGGTCGCCAAATTGCGGAGCACTTAACGACAGCTCATCTTCCAAAGCAGCAATCGACTCTTCGTTGTTCAACTTTGCTGGACGTTCTGAACGAGGTTTGTCTTAGAGGTTAAGGTTTGCGGCATTAAAGCGTTGAAACCAGCGTTCAGCAGCAGATTTACTTGTGTGCCTTACCCCTCCACTTCGTTAATTTCGACTGCAGCTTGCTGTGAAAAACCCTTTCTCCAATGATGCAATTGAACACGATCCTTGATTGTTTCGTAAGATATGGCAAGGGCTTATAACAAAGTGAAAATTAAGGCAAATTAAATCTAGTCCTGCAGTGGGAAAATCCCACACAAGAAACTTTAATATTCCCATGATATGCATGGAAGTTATTCGTGCTTGTCAAAGTGCCTCAGAACTTTCTTTCCAACCGTAGTAATGACAAAGAAAAGATTACGTTTCGCACTCGGAGTATTGCTCAAACTTTACAGCAGATGTTTCTCAGACGTGAGTGTTTTAAATGCAAAGATAAACGTGAGATTGTACAGAGAAAAACGTGGGGCATCAAAGTAATATGAGAAACCCAGAAAGATTCTTCAAAACGAAGGGAAAATCCTAACTAACAAAGTCACTCGATAGCTTACAAAGCGCTACGTGCACAGCGATTTCAATTTCGGTCCCCAATAAGTTAGAGATAGGAACTACTTCAATATTAACCATAAAAATCGCCGATATCGTGTCGTTAGAATCCTTACTTGCCATTCGTAAGCCTATTGACATACCGGATATCACATGGGAAAACCTACAATAGTGAAGAGATGAGAGCCGAAAAAAATGAGTATCCACGGTGTTAGGGCGTTGAACATAAAACCATATGCCATTAATATACGCACGAAAATCCCTACAATTACAAAGCATTGCGATCAAAGATTTGCGAAAACAATAGAAAACTCCAACAAGATTTTTTCACAATGACAGTTAAACTGCATTTAATCTAAATGTGCGCTTAAGTAGAGAAATGTCATTGTTACTACATGCGTGAAGAGCAGCTGATGCACAATCAACACGATTCAGATAATTTGGGATCTACAGTGTACGTCCACAATTGGACAGTCCTTTGAATGAAAATTTGAATTAAAAAATTGAATAATGAATTTATACTTCTTACGAGTTTTCCCTTTCGAGAACTCAGCAATCGAACGAGTGTGATAAACGCATTGGATCATACCTTTTTCCCGATCTTACATAAAATATGCACAGAACCAGGCGCACACAGATCTCGCTTTTGAATTGTATGGAAAAATGTGCCGTCCGAAACGCGTTGGTATAAGAATCAATTACATAAACAACTGACCAAAAAATAAATTCAGAGGTTTGTCCAATCGTCTGACACTCTTCAAGAATGGATGCTGGGAAGATTGGGAGTTGTTGGAGCTTGACAAGTTTGAATCTGAAAAGTGCTTGATATATGACAAAACTCTCTAAATTTCGGTTCGCAGAAAACTTTCGGAAAAAATCGACAGTCGTTTACTCTAAAATAACGCCACTATGACCTTTCAACCCCATGACAATTGTAAATAGTTCGGCGTCAATTCCTTCATACAGAAGGTTTATCCCCGAAGAACTGACTGAACCAAAAGGCACCCGGCAAGTGATGACACACTTAGCCCGAAACACGTGTCTTGCACAACATAACTGCCGTAACAGACCTCATGGAAGACTTCAGATATGCAGTCAGGAAAACCTTAGAATTATATACAAACGGAACAGGAGATATGAACGAAGGACAATGGATGTGAGTAGAACTAAAGTAGCCTATACCCATGATTCGCAGTGGCTTACCGATGTACCAAGTCAAAATTGCTATCCTCCCAAACCAGTCTGGTAACGATTCGCCGACCACGAAGGAATAAAAGCTAAAGCTTTCGGTGTTGATCAATCCCTGAGGGATGCGCCATGCATTTGTCTTCAATTTTTAACTTCGTCTGAGGTAACTGAATGAATATCTGAATGCATAAATGTCTTTACAATAACTCGCGGTGGCCTCCCGCTGAACCGAGTCAGTAATGGTTATCCTCCCAAACAAGTCTGAGACAGGTCTGATACCAATTTACCGACCACGGCGGGATGGATGGCTTGGTGAGCCATGAGCGCGAGATCGAATCATTCCTCGTGTGCGACGCAGCACCTCTAACCACTGCGCCACATGCGTCTTTGGACGAGGAGCAGAAGCTGGAATCTGCTGATCGACAAAATTGAATCAACATCTCCCGCCTGCGGATAAGTAGAGGAAAATCTCAACTGATCGTGGAACAAAATTAGGGCTCGCATTTGTTTCTAGACAAAGTCTTTGAACATTTCTAGTTTGCAATCAAAAAGAAAAAAGAAACTCGATTCTATTGCTCAGAAAGTCGCAGATACAAACGCAAAGGTTTTTCTTTCCAAATACCATTCACGAGGAAATCGGTCTCAAACAACTACTACTCAATAAAGCGGAGGATATCAATACGAACCTGTGCCATTTTCATCACTCATAGCAGAGTTGTCATCTTCGCTGGTAGTGAAGAGTGATGAAGACCGATATTCACCACCTTCCAACATTGGAGGCAAGCGATGTTCATCTTGAATTGAATTAAACATACTTTTTCCTTATAATCATAAAACCACAAGTGGGAAGGAGAGGGAGGGCTGGGATGAGTGAGACGCAGGCTCAGCTCTCGTCCAGGATCGAAAGCTTCGCATATCACTCAGCATTCTTGATTAATACACATATTATCCTTAAACAGCATGCGCATATATGTATATAGATATATGTATGTACGTATGCATGCGCATACATGCATATATATATGTATATATATATACATATATATATATATGCGTATACACACGTACATGCACATACATTCTAGACCATCATATGCAAACATGCATGGGTGTGCTATGAATACCGATCGTACCCAGAATGTCGACACAACCAAAAACTTGCACTTCACCTGTATCACCTGTCGTCCCGTTGATCGTCGAGTGACTCGACGCGGGTACCAGCAACTCTTCCATTTTCCCCTATCGCGTGCAAGAGTAGCCCAGTGGGTCCTCCTTGCTC
This sequence comes from Parelaphostrongylus tenuis, assembly GCA_019055375.1. Classification (NCBI taxonomy): domain Eukaryota; kingdom Metazoa; phylum Nematoda; class Chromadorea; order Rhabditida; family Metastrongylidae; genus Parelaphostrongylus; species Parelaphostrongylus tenuis. The sequence continues at coordinate 118,406 of JAHQIW010001077.1, forward strand.
TAGGAATTCGCTGAGCATCATATCTTTCTTCTATCGCTTTCGTGAAGAAATCGGACCAACGGGTCAGTGGTCTTCCTTTAGAGCGCTTGACGTCCCGAGGAATCCAGTCGGTAACGGCTCTCGTCCATCGGTTGTCGCTGAAGCGCATCACGTGTCCGGCCCACCTTATTTTCGATATCCTGGCGTGTAGAACGGCGTCTCTGATTTTCGATCGTTGACGTAGGTCGGAACTTCGGATCCTTTGTCTCATTTGCGAAATACGAGATACTCCTAGCATCGACCTTTCGACTGCGCGTTCGATAACGGCAAGTGATCTTTCATCCTGCTTACGTAGCGACCAGGTTTCTCCTGCATACGTTAGGGCAGGGATAATTGTCGAGTCGAAAAGGTGGGCACGGAGTCGGATGTTCTTTGTCCTCTTCACTACATCTTCGATGCTCTTAAACGTTCCCGAAGCCGCTCGTTTCCTCCTGCTCAACTCTGGGGCTAGGTCGTTCATCATGTTGATTTCACGACCTAGATAGATGTAACTGGAGCATTCGGAAATTGTCGTTCCGTTGAGCGTGAATGGGGCATTAGAAACCCATCCGTTCCTCATGAACATTGTTTTCGTTAGATTCAGTTGAAGACCCATCTTTCCACAGGCGTTATCGAAATCAGTCAACATTCGTTCCGCTTGGCTGATGTTTGGTGTTATGAGAACGATATCGTCAGCAAAGCGAAAATGGTTTAATTATTGACCGTCAATTTACACTCCCATAGCGTCCCATTCCAATGTTCGCATGACGTTTTGTAGGGTGGCAGTGAATACTTTTGGCGGAATGTATCGCCTTGTCGAACCCCTCTTCTTACGTCAATGGTGATATTGTTGTAGAACGGAGATATTCTGGTCGTGAAATCTTTATAAAGCTCACGAAGGATCATTATGTACCGAGTAGGGACGCCCTGGTTATCCAGAGCCTCTATAACCGCTTCTGTTTCCACTGAATCAAAGGCTTTTTTCAGATCGATAAAAGTGAGACAGAGTGGTTGTTTGTACTCTCGCGAAACTTCAATGAGTCTTGTGATCGTGTGGATGTGGTCCATGGTACTAAATCCTTTTCTGAACCCTGCTTGTTCGCATGGCTGTCCTTCGTCCAGTGTTCTGTCACTTTTAGTTATCCAAGTCAAACTTGCACTTAACAGTGGATAAAAGGAAAGAGTCTGTGATTACCTTGGACAAACAATCACCAAATCTTCCATTAAAAATCTCAGTAAGATGCTCGACAATGCTCTCATGCCATTCCACCAGCCTCGGTGATGCAGTGGTAGCTCGCTTTCCCGGTATGGGCAGAACATGGTTTCAACTCTCGTCTGAGGTCGAACTTTTGCTCACCCCTCAGTTCTTTTGGGCATATTTGGAACAACAGGATTCAGTATGAATAGAAATGAGGAAGTTGGTGGAACATCAAGCCACCTTCAATTGAACTCGATATTCAATGACGGTCTCATATCTTAAAAAATATCATTACCAACATCTTTTAGAACTGTCCAATTTGAATGAGGTCGATATGATAAGGCCTTAATTCGGCTGACTTTTTTCTAACGTTAAAAATCCACGTAACGCCCTGTAAGATAAAATCTCAAAAGACATCGATTATTCACGATTATACTGAATGGGATTGGCAAAAGACGAGAAAGGGTAACTGCCCGACTGACGAGATCGCAAAATCGAAGCACGTGTATCGGGTTCTATAAGTCAGCCCTCTTTCATAGACCACTGACATGCGTGGCTCAAAAATAATTACCAGGCATATTGAAATTTGAGCTATGGTCTTGAGAAAACACTCAAAACGGGGAAAAAAGTGCTTCAACTAACAGTACACATACATGATGGAGGGTTAAAGATACGAATTCATAAATGAGTATTAAAATATATACTACTATCACTATTACACAAATATAAAATACCCTTCAAAAATAAATCACTTTATTAGACACTTATTGATTCGTCTTCAGCCTTTTTTTTCCACTGCGCGGATCCCAGTACATCTAACATTCCATTCGTTTAGTCGTCTCCTTCTTGAACGTCATAGTATAATGGTTGAGCGAGTCGCCTTGCAATCTCGGAGATAGCCTGGATGTGTCGTTTCTTGAGGCGTTCCAATATTGACTTTTCGAGAGTGTTCGGTGGTGGGATCATCCCCGCGCCGCGACGAGTACCACAACCACTCGGCCACGGCGCTTCAAAATAATTTACTTATTGCAATATCAAGGTTCATAGGACGGCCGTAAAACCAAGGATAGTAGTTTTTTCTATGATTTAGCTGATATCATGAGGTTGATGAATGAACTTATGCGGGTATCTTCGACGTCGACGTCAATTTCAGGAGCGATGTTTTGAGCCATAAGGACCAAGAAATAGTACACCTCCACAAGGATAATTTCACTTGATCAACTTTTGACGGTGCTGGGTGTGTATTCCGCAAACAGCTGATCAATGACTGGATCACATACGGAATGAAGAAGACATATTCAACCTCAATTCAGAAAAACCAATTTGTGCGATCGTTTTGCTCTTCGAAACACTCAGCAGTTCCAACATCAGTGAAAAAGGAAACGGATAGGCTGTTTTCGGTATGTCAGAAACTCATCACACTATAAGTGAACAAAACTTGTACCTTCTTGACAAAGGTGTATTAATGATTTCCAAGACCTGACAGCATATCTTAAGCCATTCATGAGGTGCTACGGCACTTATAAAGTGCTAGACACGTGCTGCCGTCTTTCAGCCTCACCAGTAGCACAATGTCCTTCGGTTCGGTCATTCCCCAAAAGGCCGAAACACGTATTTAGCACCTTATAAGTGCCGTAATAGACCTTATGAAAGGCTTGAAATGAACTGTCAGGATTTACTAGATCTTAGCGCGATCTCAAAATAGTCAATTGAAAGTGTTGGTATACATATAGAGCTAAAAAGGATAAAGCTCTCGGCGTTGATCAATCCCTTAGGATGCTCCATGACTCGCCAACTTTTCAGGCTTACTTGAGGTGACTGAATACATACCCGGCCTTTATAACGACTCGCGGTAGCCTCCTGTTGCTGATCATTTCCGCAGACAAGTGTGCGACTAACTCCATATATATATCGGCACTTTCAATTGATTATTTGAGATCTCGCTTACATTTAGTACATCCTGACAGTTTAAGCCTTTCATGAGGTCTATTACGGCACTTATAAAGTGCTAGACACGCGTTGCGGCGTTTCAGCCTCATCACTAGCACGATGCACTTCGGTTCGGTCATTCCCAAAAGGCCGAAAACACGTGTTTAGCACCTTATAAGTGCCGTGATAGACCTCATGAAAGGCTCAAAATAAACTGTCCGGAGGTGCCAATTCTAAGCGAAATCTCAGAATAGTCAATTTAAAGTGTCGATATACATATGGAATTAGTCGCAGACTTGTCTGCGAGGATGATCAGCAACAGGAGGCTACCGCGAGTCATTATAAAAGCCAGGTATGTAGTAAATCACCTCTGATAAACCTAAAAAGTTGACGAATGCATTGACCAGTCCCTTAGGGACGCCCAATGCATTCGTCAACTTTTTAGGCTTATTTGAGGTGATTGAATGCATATCTGGCCTTATAATGGTAGCTTCGGGTAGTCTCCTGTTGCAGCTCATCCTCGCAGACAAGTCTGCGACTGGTTCGGTACCAATTTACTGACCCCGGAGGGAGGGATGGCTTGGTGAACCATGAGCGCGAGATCGAACCATCGACCTTGTGTGCGACACAGAGCACCTCAGACCACTGCGTCGTATACCCCCGTGAACCAATTCCTACCATCATGGAATTCGTTAGTAGGGTTGTATGGATCGATGAAGTTGAAGAGACAAGAGGATAGCCTTCAGAAAACCTATTAAAAAACTATATATCCAGATTTTTGAGTGGTATACAAAACTCTCAACATCGAACAAGAGTTGAACATGCGCTTCGCTCGTTCGTAACACTAATAACAATCGTAACACTTCAACGATTTGGGTACAATAATCGGAATTCTAGGCAGAACACTTCGTATAATGGAATGATGAAAAAAAGAACTCCTGGAGATCAAAATGGCAAAATACCTCCGTCTGGACCTGACAAAATTCTCTTCATCCTTTCTTCACTATTACCAAGTATACGCTTCAATCGACGTTCACGTCGCTCTGCAGCAGACAGCTTCCTAGCTTCAGCTTCATCTGCCATCACTGAAATTATTGCAACAGTTGTGTGAGGCTTTGAGTAGATCACAATAGATCAAAACTATTGAACAATAGATCATCAACATCGCTCTAAACATTTTATTATGCCTCCCACATGGTTTATGCCTTATCGTGGATGGAGGTGCTCGTGGCTTCAGACTCTGAAGTACAGCGGGAATACAACCCTTCAGCAGGGCCACCCAAGCTAAGAAGGAGCCTGACGTTTCCACCGGAAAGCCGGCTAAGAGTAAACCATCCCAGGAATGACTGTCGTCTTGGTAGCTACTAGTCGTTGGGTGGTAACCTCCTTCTGATCCACAAGGGTCAACTACCGCTCTAATGAGGTGAGGACCTAAGGAAATCCCTAGGGCTGGGCCTATCTCAAAACTCTTGAGGACAAAACACCTAGCAAGCATAGAGTGATGGCAAACGGGCGTCAGTAGTTTAACGGGTTAGAGCACGCGCTCCTAGTTAGAGTGAGATGCGAGTTCGAGTCCCGCTGACGCGAAAAGTTCTGCACATCACTCTATATCAGTGGGTGAACTAGCGTAGTTTCCCTGTGCCGCGGCCTGCAATATCAGTTACGAGGGGCCGTCCAGGTATCCAAACAAGTACTTTATCGTGCATTGCAAAAAGATTCACAGCAGAACAGGATCCCCGATAGTTCAGTGGTAAGCAAGCGCCCACGGGAAAGGTGAGACGTGGGTTCAACTCTTGCCAGAGAGCTCAAAGCTATGCATATAACTCAACATTATTGATATGGTCGGTCAATACACGAGTAGAGCCGATTCCCAGTAATGAGTAGCAAAACAAATACGTTAATTCTGGAACACGAGCAAAACGAATCCTGCGATGGGCTTCGAATCTGCAGTTATCCTTTCCAAAAGCTCAGAAACTATCCATTTACACCAACCCAGACTCTTGCTGTGGCCCCCTCTCAACCATATTTTAACCCTGTCGTTAGTCGAATTTTAACTCTAGCGCTTCCAGCAGTGTGATGTCATTAATAAACATTTTAAAGTGTTGTACAGAACACTCGATCCTGAGCAGGAGTTGAACCTGCGTTCCACCCATGCTGAGGGTTCGCGTGCGCCCACTACACCATCGAAGTCGCCGCTCTGCTACCACCGCTTCTTCGATATAAACTTTCGTAGCTGCTCGTAACACATCTTCAACGATTTTGCTCCTTTAAGTACATATCGGTATCAAAACCAGTTTATATGAAAGATTACCGTGGTGCAGTGGAGTACGCGCTCTCGGTATGGCTGAATCTTGGGTTTAAATCCCGCCTAGGTCAGATGTTTTGCATACCACTCAACATTCTTAGTCTACCACTGCTATCAGCAATCACACTTCTACCTGGGACTGATCTGGCGGCACAAGTCCGGGTGATGAACACAGATGACCTGAGGCTATCCAATCAGAATACTAGTGCCTCTCCTTTCTTCTTTCTTTTCCCTTTTTTCTTCTCACATTATCCCGAGAAAAATAAACGTGATAACTTCGACGCTGTAGAACTGTTGTAGAAAGGAACAACACTTTCGTGACCGTGCACCCACTTTTACTGCATCTCTAACCCAAAGCGTGGCAACGCACTGAATGTATAATTGTGTCATTGTTATTATTTCCTCTGTTATGTTATATGTATATATGCATATATGTATATATATGTGCATACATGTCCATATATACATATGTATATATATACATATATATATGTATATATCATATGTATATATACATATATATGTCATATATATATATATATATATATGTATATATAAAAGGATAAAGCCCTCGGCGTTGATCAATCCCTGAGGGATGCGCCATGCATTCGACTTCAATTTTTAACTCGTTTAAGGTGATTGAATGCATATATGGCCTTTACAATGACTCGCGGTGGCCTCCCGCTGAACCGAGTCAGTGCTGCTTATCCTCCCAGACAAGTCTGAGACCTGTCTAGTACCAATTTACCGACCCAGAGGGATGGATGGCTTCGTGAGCCATGAGCGCGAGATCAAACCATTGAGCTCGTGTGCGACGCAGGGCACCTCTAACCACTGCGCCAAATGCGCTCCGTAAATATATACATAAATATATATATATATATATATATATATGTTGCTTTTATGAGTAGGAAAATAAGAACAATAATGCAACTGAAATGACAAAGGTACTTTTTGGCTATCAGGGACGAATGAAAAGCCGATTTTATCCGCTAGACAGGAACTTTCTAGGAGTGATGGTGATCATTCGAAAGCTTAGATTCCTGCTAGAACCCCACGTCGCCCAATTTTAAAATAGTCTTTTTTGAAGCTGTTACAGAAAAAAATTTCTCTCGTACAGACACGAATATTTCTTGCCGGAAAGAGCTCTTTCTTTAGACTACTGATGGTCATTCGATAGCGCAATGTTCACTGATTCCAAGGCTATGCTAACATCCTGAAAAGACCGTTTCTCTGCAACGCAGCAGGTAAGATAAATTGAACTTCCATCTGCAATCAAGGCGGTCTTTGGCCAATTCACGTGCGGTTGGCTGGGGCAGCCACGTGCGCCAAAGCCAGTAGACCTTGCACCGATCTTACCACATCGCACCAGCGCACGTGGCCGCCTTAGCCAGTCGCACGTGAATCAGCCAAGGACCACCTTGCTCGCGCATGTGAACCAATCTTATTTTCCCTGCTGCGTTGCAGAGAAACGGTCTTCTCAGGATATAAGCATAGCGTTGGAATCAGTAAACATTGCGGTATCGAATAATTACTAACAGTTAAAAAAAGAGCTCCGCCTAGCGAGAAATATGCGCGTCTGAGTCATCGATTCATCTTGAATTTTACAGCTTTATAAAAGGGTCTTTGAAAAACCGGCGACGTGAGGCTGTAGTCAGAATTCTCAGCTTTCCAATGATTATCAACACTCATATGAAAATTTCCTACTCAACGAATGAAGTCAGATATTCATTTGTCCCCGGATAAGCAAAATGTACCACAGTACAATAATATATTCAATGCGTTCTCACACTGGGGGTTAGAGACGCAGAAGAGGTCGAGCAGACCGTTCAGCGTCGGCACGCTGGGCGTCAGAGACGCAGAGGAGGTGGGTCCACGGTACCGAACGGGTTTTACAGATAACAGAATAGGATAACGATGAGAGTCGAACAATACGTGAAGACAGATAGACTTTTCTTTGTTCACTAAGCCTAGTAAATGAGACTGGTCTTGGAAAGGATAAACTAAGCTTACACTGCTACATATAGTTAGTGAATATAATGTGAGATAAGTGGTCAACATATTATTTGGACGAATAAATAATGCAATCGATTGCAATTTACAGTAAAAAATAAACAATAAGATAAGGGTTTTTTGATCATCCGATACAAAACTCGAGAGGCAGGAATTGAACTCGCGTCTCACGCTTTCCAGAAGCGCACTAACCACTACACTATCGAGGATTAACGGGAATATAAGTGAACAGTGATGATAAGGTTAAAGGAGAGCCAGCCTTGAAATGAAAAGGACCCCATAGATGAGCATCGACCTTCCAAGGGTTTCAAATGGCAGCTGAGGCGCCATTTAAAGGGCCGAGGCGCAAAGCGCTCCGCACGGTCTTTGAACGAAAACCACCGTATCCATTGCGAAAGTCCGTGCCATTTTTTGGGAGCTCTGTCGGCTGGGATGTTTCTTTCGTCACCATTGCTGAAGGAGACGGCACTTGCTAGGGGTAGGACCGTATATCCCAAAGTGACCGTCTTCTCCGAGATTTTGCCTCTCGCGTCGAAAAATTCCTGTAATTCGAGGATAGGACGGCCATCAGGCGAGTTCTTGCATCGTTTGGTTCGTACATCTTTTACCCACGAGATCCTCGATTTCCCTGGATTTTGCGTGTTTTTTTTGTCCATGAGCTAACTGGAGGATCTCATGAACCTCTACTGTAGGGCTGGGCGTACATGGCCCATCGCAGAGTTGTCCTGCGGCGCAAATGTAGCCGTTGGTTCGGTCCCGCGGAGCGCAAAGACCGCAATTTCAAGGACCGGATCGCGAAATATTTGAGGCGGTCCTTAGACGAAAACTACTGTATTCAACCGCTAAAATTAGAGGGCGCGACCTCTCCTAGCCGACTCTTTAGTATTAACGTACCACCCCAACCTTATTCAAATGGACGCCTTTTCATGAAGGTAGAATTTTATATCCCAAAGTGACCGTCTTCTCCGAGATTTTGCCTCTTGCGTCGAAAAAATTCCTGTAATTCGAGGATAGGACGGCCATCAGGCGAGTTCTTACATCGTTCGTTTCCTAGATCTTTTATCCATCGCATTCTCGATTTCCCTGGATTTTGCTTGTTTTTTATTGTCCATGAGCTAACAGGAGGATCTCATGAACCTCTACTGTAGAGCTGGGCTTACATGGCGCAACGAAGAGGTGTCCTGCGGCACAAACGTAGTCTATGTTTCGGTCCCGCGAAGCCGAAAGGCCGGTACTTCAAGGACCGGATCGCGAAATTTATGAGCGGGTCCTTAGACAAATACCACCGTATTGAAACGCTGAAAATAGAGGGCACAGGAATCATGGCCGAGTCAGTTTTAATCAGCCACCCCAACCTTTCGTGCGCTACAGAGTTATTGGTCTCCCTTGTTGTTTCTTTCGTTGCCGTTATTCAAAGTGGCGACTTTTCATGGGGGTAGATCCGTTTATTCAAAAGTGACTATCTTCTCGGAGGTTTTGCCCCTCGCGTCGAAAAATTCCTGTAATTCGAGGACAGGATGGCCATCAGGCGAGTTCTTAGAGCTTTCCGTCTGTAGAGATTTCCCCCATTAAATTTTTGGTTTCTCTAGAGTTTGCGTGCTTTTTCTCAGGTATGAGCTTGTAGAAGGCTTCTAAAAACCTTTACTATTACGGCTGAGCGCATGTGACGCAGTATAGAGGTGCCCTGCGATACAGATGTGGTCAGTGGTTCGATCCCGCCGCGCCCGAGGTTCGCCAAGTCTTCCAGCCCTCCGGGGTTGGCAAAGTGGTACTAGGTTTGTCTGCGAGCTATTTAGTCGAACACTCTCATAACCAAGGCAGATTAAACTTAGTGAATGTTCAGTCGCATTTTAATCAGCTTCTATTAAGTTTAGCTACTGACCATTTTGTTGTTTCATTGTCTATCAATGTGACGTTCTTCAGACGTTCTTCTAGGTCCAATATTTGCATTAAAATCTCCGACAATGACCTGGATTCCTCGAAACGTCAAGCGCTCTAAAGGGAGACCACCGACACGTTGATCCGATTTCTTCACGAAGGCTATAGAAGAAAGATATGATGCTCAGCGAATCCCTAGAGCGAGGAGGACCCACTGGGCTACCCTTGCACGCTATAGGGAATAATGGAAGTGTTGCTGGTACCCGCTCGAGTCACTCGACGAGCAACGGGGCGACAGGGGTGATACAGGTGATAGTCCACCAAACTTATGTAGCTCAGACGCAGCGAGTCCTATGGGGGTCTAGTATGTGCCTGCCTCAGATCCACAAATCGATCTGTGACGTAGTATTAGGTTATTCCATAAATTTTGACACCAGAACAATAAACCCCAAGTCCAAAAGTATTTGAGACTGCGTGATTTTAGTGTCGTTCAGTTGCGCTTTTTCTCTCGAACAATTTCATGTACAACTTGCCTATACTTGCTTAAGGCGGAACTGTCGTGAAAACAAATTCGCTTGCTATTCATCCACGAATGGCACAGAGGGGAACATACTAGTGAAGCGGGACGCAAGATGAACGGAGTTTTGGGCTATGTTACGGTTGCAGAAAGGACGGCTAGGAGATGATTCGCAAAGTTCAAAGCTGGAGAAAACAGTCTGGAGGATCAGTCTCGCTTGGGCCGTGCACAAGAAACTTCATGAATCTTGCGCGCCGCTTCAGTAGCATTTTCCCTTTCGGTCCGCTTTATTAGCATTTTCTTTTACGGGGCGCTTCAGTAGCATTTTCCCTTACAGGCCGCTTCAGTAGCATTTTTCCTTACGCGCTATTTGTGATGAGTAAGAATCTATGTTGTACCCAAAACAGTCCATCATGAAGCAAGTATTGGCAGATTATATGCCAAAATGTTCGCAAGAAAATGCGCAATTGAACGACACCAAAGCCTTGCAATTTTATTTACTTCTGGTTAATAAATTTGTCGCTTATTCTCTAGTTTCAAAATTTATAGATCGACCTAATCGAAGCAAATATTGGTCGTTCGCAAAAGATTCAGTTAAAGTTGGACTTCTTAGTCACAAGGGTTTTTATTTGTTTCACACTTAGCAATATGTCAAGGTATGCGTGATGATTTCAGCGTCCTCATGCACGCAGGAGCTCCAAGCACTTTTCGGATGCTTGAAGAAGTGGGAGTTTGATGATAAGCCATGTGCAAAGCAACATTCTGCCTATATGGACTGCGTACATGAGTCGGAACGTGTCGCAAAACAGTACAAGGAAGCAGCGGCAAAGGTTCTGCCTTGATTTTTCTATTCAAATTTTTCTTAATTCAGGCGGTGCTTGTGCTGCTTAGCCTGGCCTCATGTGATTATCTTACGTACGGATAAATCCAATCAGGGCGAAGCAATTTTTCACATTGCTGGTCAGCACTATTAGTGTTGATGTACTAATAAGCAGCGTAGAAAAGTGATGGCAAAACGGGTGTTAATAGTGCAGCGGGTTAGAGCAAGCGCTTTCGGATAGAATGAGATACGGGTTCGAGTCCAGCCTGATGCGAAAGCTTTGCAGAGCACTTTACATCACTGGACATATGTGTAACATCATACCACCGCTACAAGCGATCAAATAAAAAGAGTTTGACTTTTTGAGATTGTCAGTGAAAAACAGCCCACGTCGTCACGAAAGGATTAAACGACATTCTCGTCTCATATATGTCATGAAATGTTATTATTAGCTACTGTGAAGTTCACACTGAGTTTGATCACCATATTAATGTAGTAGCGACCGCGATTGATTAGGCGAAATCTTGAGTGTATTTGGAAATGAATGTAAGCCATTTGAAGATGTATAAAGTAGTTGAAGAGCAGGTTCTAGAGTCCGCAGTTCAACCTAATGACTTAGGCCAAAGTTAGGGTTGGCATTTCGAGTGAATGTGATTGATTGACGGTACTAATGTGCCGCAGAAAGAGTGACGACGAAACAAGGATTTTGGCGGTGCGTGGGGTTCAACTCTCACCAGAGATTTCAAGCTTTGCACATTACTCAGCGCTCTTGACAATATAATTGTGACATCGTAACACCGTTAATCTTACCGTTTACAAGACCCGTCATCATAATTTTTTAATGCGGATATCAGCACTTGCAATCGACTAGCTTTCTTGCATTCATCGTCCACATATGCCTCCAAATGTCTCCTCACATGTTGCTTCCTGCAGCTTGAAGATTTTGTTTTTCCTGTGAATGCCGTAGATTTGTAGTCTTGACTATTCTCCTTACACTATCAAAGGTTGTCGGGCTAAAGCGTTCCGGGGCGTTCCATTGATTAAATGCGGAAAATTGTAGAGAAGGGAATCGAAAAAAAAAACGCTTTACTCGTCATCCAGGTTCGCCATACGCAATATCACTAATGACTGCGCAGTCCCACGCCATCACTGCTACAGCAGTACAATAAAGAATTCTTCGTAGATTATTTTATTTTAGTAGCTGTTGTCTTCATATCTGTTCAGTGCCGATACTAGACCACTCCTCATTGACGATCGGTTGGCGACAGAATCGATTCCTTGTATAGCCAAAAAGAATGACTGCAGAGCAAGGGAACTCCGTAGTGTAGTGGTAACACGCGCCCTTGGTATGGTTAAATGCGTGGGTTCAGCGCACGCCTGAGATTTCCAAGTCTTGCGTATCACTCGGCATCTTTGAATGGATTCTTTCATTTCGAAGATATGAAATCTCTTTAGAGCAGGCCAGCTTTGAGAACTAGTGCTAAGTAGTCTCGCGTCCTAGAGGTTATCCTAAGCACTTGATTTCAGGGAACTCTTGGAGATGTGCAGGGAAAGTCGTTAACAGCTGCGCAGTTCAACAAGTTGATGAAATTGTTTCCACAGCCGGATTTGGGCCAGCGTCCATATCGAAAAATGAAACGGTTGCCTACACAATCATATGCAGATGATATTTACCATAGAAAACATCTCAAAGGTAAAGCCAATTAGAGTGGCTTTTCTGAGGTGATTGTAAATATATTTGTAAGCGGTGTAGAAAAGTAAATAAATCAGTTTTTTCACTTTGTTGTCCTGTTTTTAGTCTGTGTACGACGTGAACACTTGTTTCTTTGTGTTATTCTCTACTCTCAGCTTTGATTGTTCCATACTTGTTGTGCTTATTGCCGTATCTCTCGTATTCTTTAGATAATGGCTGCTTTGAAGAAGTTTTTCATTAAACAGAAGCTAGCGAAGAAAACAGAAGCAGAATCGGCCTATGCCTCAGTGGGCACGCATGAAGACGGGCAATACGGTGAGCATTTAACATGAAAGATTTTTAACAGTACTTTTTTCAATCTTAGAAAACACTTCTACTGCTTCTCAGCAGTGCGTATGGTTTTGCAAATAAGAAAGTTGAGTGGTATGCCAAACACTCGACGTCAGGCGGGAGTGGACGCACTGCTTCAACCATACTAGGGTTTGTGCTACCACTGCACACCGATGCCACTGCTCTGCTGATAGCACTCTTTAATGTGAATTGTAGTAGCTGTAAGCAGCTAACCTTTGTCTGGTTCGCTCTGGTAGTCTCACATCGACGTTGAACCCAGTTATGCTGACAAGTGCTTACCAGATCAAACCCGTTGAGGATTGATTGCTATCAGTTATCATAGTTTGTATCGAAGAATGTGTAGCAGTTCGGTGGCGTTGGTGGTGTAATGGTTAGAACGTACTCCCTGTATGGACCAAGCGTGGGTTCACTCTCGCCTGATGTTGGATGTTTTGCATGTCACTCAATTTCTTCAAAAGTACCTTCTTTGCTCTAGAGCAGCACATTGTGTGCTGTGCTGATAATATGAAGGTGAAATAGAGAAGTAGCCAACCCTACCAGGCAATACTCTGTTGCTGTGGTTTCTTACGTCTACGACACATATTCTCCATACATAGCAAATATATTACTGCACCTCTTATTAGGGTGTTTGAAAGGTGTCAAAAGATTTTGTGTATGTTGCTTTGGCGATATGCTGATGCCGTTGTGATTTCAGATGAAGTACAATGCTAAGAGGCGTCATTGGAGACGTACCAAGCTGAAGCTGTAAATGAGTCTGCCTGTCTCAGTGCAATTTCGAAGTTGTTTTGAATATTATGCTGATAAATCTTGTTGTTGAGCTGTGTAGTGTGCCAACCGCCATCGGTGCAGTTGTACTCTTTTGGAGACATGATTTTCGTTGAGTGCTAGGATAGTCTTATCACACATCCTGACAGGGTTTAGCCTTTTCATGAGGTCTGTAGCGGCACTTGTAGAGTGCTGGATACGTGTTTCGGCCTTTCAGCCTCGTCAGTAGCACGCTGCCTTTCGATTTAGTCAGTTCCTTGTTAGGGAATATACCCCCAAAATCTTCAACGAATCAACGTCGAATATCTACGCTTGGCGTACGATGGAAGGATTACCGTGGCGTTCTTTCAGAGTGATTGATTGTCAATTGTCGTTTGCTTGGCACACGGCTATTACGCCAGTGTGTACGTATCAACACGCAAAATATACAGTTGGAATATATGGTTTTGAGCGAGGTCTCAAAATTCGTTTGAGAATGTTGATTCTTACCATGTATCTGACTCTATCTTGTCACTCTTATCAGCTTTTATTACGCTCAGAACTTACTAAGGGTACGTCAAACTTACTAGGACTAGCTGCGTAGACCAATGAGGACTAATGGTCTTCCTGAAGCAGTCGTTTTCAGTTAGTCTAATAGATGTTTTAAGCCTTTCATGAGATCTTTTATGGCACTTTTAGTGCTAAGCTTACTTCTCGGCTTTCTATAAGCCTCATTAGTAGCACATAGCATTCCGCTAGTCGCTCCATACTTTAGGCAATCGACGCCGAGAAAGTTACATTCCGTTTTAGATGTAAAGATCATCCCAACGTGGTATTCTTCCAGAAGGATTGATTCTGATTTTTGTACAAATTTAGGATTTTGTATCACTTTACATAGAGGATTGTTTGATGGCGGATTGAAGCGCGTAATAGAGTGAGATCTGTGGTGGTGAAAACGTCTACGGCATTAAAATTGCAGGTGGTCGTCAATTGCTCATCTATGGAAACTGTAGTTTGGAAGCAATTCCCTCCTTTTCCCTGCTGAAGAGGGTGGTGGAACAGCGCAGTGGTTAACGGTGCACTGAATCGCAAAGTGAAATGAAAACCGATGAGGTGGTTTGTCCCAATCGTCAGCGTTTTCTCCGAAGTCAATCAGCTGAACCCCTAGGATCGCTTTTGTTCAGCTACGTTCAAGACTGCATCCAAGGACAGTCGTTTTCGAACCAGCCTTTTACGATACTTTTGATGGAAACGGAGTCTTCAGGCCACAAGCAAAACAGCACGTGAAGTGATCGAAGATGTTCGTGAAAGATGAATGCGTGGGGATTTACAGTGAACTGTGGTGACGGGTCTCGTTCATGATGAGTTATGTGCTGGATAGATGGTGATCTCCGCATTGTCCATTCGATTGTGCGCCCCTGGAGCATCTTCTGGCCGAATTAGTGAACAATGCTGCACGACAAAGAGAACAAAATAAAACTTCATAGAGATTTCGTCCGCGGGAAGGATTGGTCAAACTGGATACCATCTAGCGATGAGGATTCGCCTAACCCACTCTCGAGCAAATAAGGAGATAGGTAACGAACATTGCAATCGACTATTTCCAGACCTAGTTCGAGAACAATGTAATCTAACAACGTATTTTGAGCCCTTCATAAGGTCTGTCATATGCACTTATGCAGGGCACCGTTTTATCAACAAGGCTGGAAGGCCGAAGGACGTGCCTTGCACGCTAGAAGAACCCGTAATAGACCTCACGCTTAGAATGCATTACCAGATTAAGTTAAGTAGGTCGTACATTGCACGAAATCGTTCAGTCTTTCGGCTTTGAAAAACTGTTTCGCAATGATTTATCTTGAACAATCTGCATGCTCGAGTCACTATATGAGACTTCTAACTTCTATGTGATGCGGTCTGCATTGAAACCAATGCGCGCAATCCGCTGTGCGTCCACAACTTTTAGAAGAAGGGAAGAATAAAATTGGGTAGAGTCTTAAATCTTTTCGAAATGGTGTGTATCCATCTCGATACGCGATTTTCTCAAGCCCTTTCTTGCTGAGAAGAGCTTTTTCTTGACATTGTAGAGATTGATCAAAAGTTTAAATCTCGGCAATTCAAATATTGTGTCTTCTGATTCTTGGGGAAATTTTTTTTTCTACATAAGAATTATATATGCATGCAAAACATGTAACCATGTGGAGAAAAACCATAGAATTTGAGAATAACCCGAAAACACTGGAGTTTCTCCGAAAAAGAGAGAAAAGCTTTGATATAATAACAAAAATCGCGCGTTGTTCGTGAATTGTGCGGTGAGATTAGTTAAGTGCCGTGGCGAGAGTGTTAATGTAGCAATAGGAAATCATTTTATCTGACCGCTTATTGCGGTGTTATGATTTTACAATAAACCCAATAATGTAGCAATAATTTTTGCGATACTCCCTCCGTACATACAGCAATTAGTCACCGCTATTGTCTCATGTTTACGCAATGCAGTCCCCCAATCATCAACAGTGCTAACACCATGAGAGGCACATCTGTACTCTGGTCCTCAGTAAAGCAGCTTGTAGCTTGACGAGCAAAGTCATCCGAGAAAGATTTTCGGGTACCGTTCCGTTACGGCGACTCCACTTGAGGCCTCCGGTAAAGACGCATTTTTGCTTTTGCAACCTTTGTGTAGTTCATCGATAGCTCAAATCAAGTGAATTTCAATGGCATGTTTGAATTCTCAAATAGCTAAAAATGGCTCTATACCACTCAAAATAACATTTTGTTTCTCATTTGAAGATTTCTCACTGATTGAAAGCATTGCTGTAATGAATTTTTGATCATCAGATAGAGAAAATCTTTCCGATTATAATGGTATATTTGGCTATTGGGAAGGACTTCTTTGAGCTTTGTAACGACCGAAAGATTATTGCGTTTCACACTCAGTGAGCACCTCTTAGTCTGCTAGGAAGTGTGTAACAAGCTGTAACAAAGCTTGGTGGCCAGGTACCGTCGCTGCATTGCGCACCCTAACCTATTATAGCTCATCAAGAAGTCCTTTCGAGAAACAAAATACATCACTGGAATCAGCAGAATCCAGACTATCGAACGGTTTCCAGAAATCTGAGAGAAATGCTCTCCCGACGAAAGAGGCGCTGAAACGCCTCAAGTGTGAAACGTACTTTTATTTTGGCTGATACAGCGAACTGAAAGGTTTCTTCAGAATCTAAGCATATCACTGGAATTGTCTACATTTGAGCTATTGATTAAGCGAGAAGCAACTTGGAAAAGTTGAAAATCACCCTTGTGTTCTAAAGGGGTGCGGAAAACAGCAATATTTCAAATGTGTGAAATCCACTCTTCTTGTGCGAATTGCAGAGCTCTAAGAGGTTTTTTCTAAAGAGCAATGCATTTTCTTGATCAGAGAGATTTGCTCGATCTCATGGTTGAAATTTTGTTGTAAAAAAAACTTTTATCAGGCGAAAAATCTTCAAATGTGAAACAAAACCTCATTTTGATTGGTACGGAGTTCAAAAACAAGCATTATGAGAAATAAAATATATTTTTGAAATTCACTTGATTTAAGCTATCAGTTAATCATACATTCGTCAGATAAAAGCCAAGAATGCGCTTTTACCGAAGGCCTCAAATGCCGCCATCATAATAGAACAGTAGCGATTTTCGTGTATCTCAAGCGCAAAATGTGTATGCTGATCTCAAACCAAACTTAAAGCAACATTTGTGATGGAGAAGCCGCCTGTTGAATGCACTTGTTGTAAAGAATGTGTGAGTCCAAGGAAACCACCAAGAGCAAAGGGCAATGTAATCAGCTCTTGCTATTCATCATACTGCACCCACACGCAACACTCTGTTGTTGATCTTATCTCGAGGTGTTGCAACCCGGGTGAATGATAGTGAAGAGTGTAGGGATTAAGCTTAGACTCAAACAATCGTGTGCGATGTGGATGATGCACGTCTAGCAGACGATCTCCCTGTTTGTACTTGTTCAACGCATTTCGCCTTATTGACATGTATCTGCACTTGCGCAATCGTTTATGCAGATTGTATCCTTGACGTGAATTTGACGAAAAGCGTCTAACCGATCGCGACTCAGTGCCACTTCCCACAAGTGCACTTCATGACTTTTACAAGGTACCAGTTGCCTTCGAGTTAGTAGTGCTCAATGGGATGCTCCTCGCTTTTCGATCAGTGTGAATATAGACTTTTTGAAAGTGTCTTGTGATGTCTGCCGATCACTATGAATGACGAAATTGATTAGTCAAATGCCCACATTTTTTTATATCATGAGCCTAATTCACATACCGCAGCACTTTTTTCATGCGGTTCGTTTCCGTGCATCAAAATGTGTGCTGATTAGCACGTAGGCTCTTCGTTCAGTTCTTCTAGCCTTATCCATATCCATGAAATCATAAGGATTTTCGGTTTTTTTTTCAGTTATGAGGGGACAAATGAAAAAGCGATCTCATTTTTTCGAGAAGAACATTTCATAGGGTTGTTAGCAATAATTCGAAAGCTGAGACTTCAGGCTACAGCCACACGTCGTCGGTTTTCGAAAGACTTTTTTTGACGTTGCTAAGTAGGGATTTCTTAGCTTTAGAAACGCATAATTCTCGCCGGACAGGACTTTTTCTTGAGACTATTAGCAATAATGCGATAGCATAATCGAACTCAATTCTTATATTGTGATTATATACTAAAAAGATCGTTTTTCTGAAATGCAGCAGGTAAAATAGGCTGGAACGCAACTGGTAATAAGTCTCAATTTCCACTTGCAAGAAACGACCTCCGGCGCAAACCTGGTGGGCGCCGTCTGCAGCCGCCAGCAATCACGTGATCGCCATACCCAGTGCGACGTGAATTCGCTTTAGATCGTCCCTTCACGCACATCGAATTCAACTCAATTTACCTGCTGCGTTGCAGAGAAACGGGTTTTCAGGACATAAGCTCAGCAGTGGCATCCGGAACTGCTACGTTATCTTATGGTTACCAATAGTTCATAGAAGGACCTCTGTCCAGCGAGAAATATGCGCTAGTTTTGTGTGGAGATGACAGCGTGTTATAAAAGCGTGTTTTGGAAAACCAGCGACGTGGAGCTGTAGCCTGAAGTCTCAGCTTTCAAGTGGTTTCTAACACTCCTATGAAAAGTTCCTCTCCAGCGAATGAGATCGGTTTTTCATTTGTCCCATCATAACTGAATTGTACCGGATTCCTAGGCAAGTCTCGTAGCAATATGTGACGTTGGAGAGAGGAAAGGCTTTGCCTGTCCCTGATGGAAGAACGAGCGACGTTGTGTGTATTTCAGTTCATCTCTCGCCAGTGTAAATTCAGCATCACTTTAAGGAAGAATGAATCTTCAAACTATAAAATACCGACTGATTTCGGTGTTTTGAACAGATGTTGTCCAAAAAGTCTACTATGGGTATAGGATACTGCATTTTCGACTTATTTCCTGACACCTTTGAATCTGCAGATCGCGATGGTCATTTTATTAACAAAGGCCACTTCAAAGATAAGCAAGTGTTATTATTTGCAGTTGAGCGGTAACATAGCAAAAGTATGGAACTAATTATTCAAGTCAAATCATACATGGAAAACAAAAAAAACACGAAGATTCAAAAATCCATTCAGAAATAATGTAAATAAAACCAAAGAAATCTGCAGGAGAATTGTCAGAAAGAAAGAAAACGGAAGAATTCAGAAATCTATTTATTCTGAAAAAAAAAACGTTCCGATTTCACAGTTGGCTCAGTGTGTAGAAATTTTTGAAATACCAATGCTGTCAGTTTAGTTGTACATTCATTTCATCAGGGAGGCACGTTCTCGGATTACTTCTTAGTTCATCTTCAACATGTCTGCACTTTGATTCCTAGTAAACTGCTGCCGTGCGTTAGTTGTTATCTGCATAAAAACAAAAACTAGTAACCATGGAGAAGCCTAATTACTACATCGAAGCACAGAGCAACTAATTTCTATCTTTTTTTTTCCTGTCTAATGGATGTTCGCCCGAATGCTCTCTGGTTCGAGAGCCTTGAGCAAATCAAGCCTTTTATCAGAATATCTTCGGGGTCAGCAAAGTACTGATAGACTTGTAGAGGAAAAGAGATCCATAGAATCTATTGAAGCTCGCCTTAGCTTGCAGTGAATACTTTTAAACTCTGTAATAGCTTGCTTCCTAGGATTTATGTCATTCCCATTGTTGTGCACTCATACTATGGTAATTAAGAAATTTTAATTGGGAGATACTTTGTGATATCAAGACGTAAAATTCAGTGGCTTAAACTTTCTGGAGAACCATAATGAGATTTCAGGGTTTTCTCTTCCATAGAAAACATGCCGATCAATAGTACAAGTTTCCGACTCAACTGAACACTTCTCAAGCATCGCTTTATGTTCGCGGCGACAGCGGCGGACGAGGATTGTTGGCAGATTCCCGATCAGAGCATCATCTTCTGTCATAACCATCATCCTCTGTCATAACTCCGTGCCAATCTTAGTAACAAATGTTTCGATTATTTCCTCTCAATCGACTGTTTTTAACCTCGCTGTAAACATTTGATATACCCTGGAAGAATGTTTTGAAACTTTTTGAAGTCGGTATTATCAGTTCCTTTCGTACGTTTTGGCAATATCGCCCGCCTCTTCAGAGCCACACGCTCCATTTGTCACCCCTACTGAGAGTAGAGACAGGCGAACATGTTAGGTCCAAACAATGTGACATTGTCTCAACCTTTTTGGCCCTTGTGGAGAGTTTTGGTCCCATCATTTTTTTCAACTGATTTTTCAAATAAGAAATCATGAGAGCGCGCCTAGGTTTAGGCTTAAGCTTAAAAAATTGTTAGGACCATAACTCTCCACTACCGTCACCATTTTTCGGTCGAGTTGGCTTACAGTTGTTATCAAAAATCGTTTCCATTATGTTTGATGGCTGATTATCTGCTCTTCTGTGATAACAAAAACAGCTCTATCAATGATCCCATTGATTTTGCATGCACCATTGCTATAACCTTAGCGATGCTTCGTCCTGATTTGTTAACAGCCTGTCCCGTCGACTCTTAGGATACTTTGCTTAATGTCATGGGATATCAGCTAATGATAGCTGCCTGCAAATGAGATATCTAGTTAAATGTTCATCTTCCAAAAACTGAAAACTAGGCAATTGATCACTGGAGGAAGCACTTTTTTCAGTTCACCCTCTAAATGACAACCGTGAGATCTGTTGTTAATTCTTTTGGAAAGTTACTTTCTTATCAAATAAAATAACATTCTTTATGACATATTATTTGTTACGGGTCTTTCAAGAAGAACAATAATTCGTTTTAGTAGCAGAGTCAGAAGTCCTAAAAACAGAAAAAACCTTATTTTTTCATACCACTAGTTCTTATCAGTGAACACTCTCGAGTCTTCCACACCTATGAGTCGTGTTGCAATTCAGTTTGTCGTTTTCATTTCGTTTTCCAGTCATCCGAGTTGTTGCTATTGTGCCGTTCAATATCGTTTTTTTTTATGATCAAAAGCAATTTCAAGTAATGCACATGTGAAAAAATATCAATTGCCTTTTGCGAGCCTAAAATTTGACTGCACATATTATGAGATCCCAGTACTATCTTTAATTCCCTTCATTGTTTTGTATACATCAGTCATCGAGTTTCTCTCAGTTCAAATATCGTATAAGAACTTCGCTAGCATGACGAGTATCGTTTAAATTTGACTGATTTCATTTTTCTTATGATCCTGATTAGCTTTGCTAAAGCACTATCAGATCTAGTTTGTGAGAACGTTTTAGACCTTTTCGAGGTTGATAAAAAACGGTCGACAGAAACGTAACCACTACCAGATCTTACTTACAGACAGTCACTGGCCATTTATGTATCGGCGGAAGGTTGTTCCCGATCGGGCTAGTTACCAATTCGTCCACCCCCACAGGGACAGCTTATCAGAGACATGATGGAACCATCGATCATAGTGTATTTTGACCGGTCTGTACTTTTTCTAATCAGGCAATCCTCCCTACCGAATTGTGCAAAAACTCCATCTATGTGTTATCATATAACATTTCGATTACCGCAATTCCCGAACCTCTAAAGAAATATTACACTATCTAACGAGTAATTGCATCTGCTGAGAAGTCTTTTACTCAGGATGTTGGTTTTTCGATAGCAATGAATGTCTGGAAGCCTGGTTTACTCAAAAAAGCGCGGAGAAAAGAGAGTTTAATTTGATGCTGTAAGAATTACACAAAGTCACCACATGAAGGTTGAGTTGATGACATTTTAGCGCTTTCTTCAATGCTTCAAAATGTCAAGTTTCGACTGTCTACAGCTGTTTTTTGCCTTCGGATGCGACTCGATACAATTACAAATATGCATATGTGGTCGATAGATGAATCACTGAGAATCCAGAAAATCTTATGCCGGAAAACAGTAGTCACTATGAAGACTTATGTATATAAGAAGTTCTACTGGTAGAATAGTGGTCTTGTTGTTTGTGGTATGAAATTCGACGGTGAAGCTTGAAGAAGAAAAGCGAGTCGTGGGCTTTGGAAAATTGCAGCTTCTTCGCTAGAATAGTCTTCCATTTTGTTAGAAGAGATACATAGTGTTCAGAATGGGTTTTTTCTAAATAATCAACCTTATCGTAGGCTTAGTATGGTTCTCCAAAGCGGAAAAGTCAAATTATTTTCGACCGACGGTATGCATTGAAGTCGACGCATATCGTCGAGAGTGTGTAAAACTTTCACGCGTTCAAGTACTTCACTTCGTGCAATACATAGGGCATCGTAGCAATTCTAGTCATCCAGTTAAGTATCATTTGGATATTGGGATGTCCTCTGTGGCATAGTTTGCAGTGTTGGAATAGAAACAAGACGTAATAAGCCCAAACAGTGGAGACTTTACAATGCCATGAATAGTAGCCGGCCTGAACAGCTGGCTTTTACCAAGCAGAAGCTATAAAGTAGCTTTGAAGTGAGCTCGTTTAAACATAGGTTTAAACATCATTTTCGGTCTACAATGCAGGCATGATGTCTCCAATTTTAGTCTAAATTTTGTGTTCTCCATAAATTGTGTTTAATCATGCGAAACATTTATGAGATACCCAATAAGCATCGAGGAAATATGGAAAATGAGCGGTAACGGGAAGACCAAGGAGTATCAGAGATCGACCAATGACACGTATGCAAACAAGTTACACTCAATAAGTGAAGAGTCCAATCGCCGACCTACTTTCGTGATCACTTTAATGGCACTTTTTAGAGAAGCACGAGCATTTGCTCGGGGCTTATACGATTTCCAACTGACTGCTCGTTCACTGTTTGTGTGCTTCTATCCTTGGACTTTCAAAAGCTGTGTCACGCAATTCTTAAGTTCTTGCCTCAGTGTCTCCTAACCATTGATTCTTATATAAGTTATGATGGCACGAAAGTGTCAGTGTGGAAAAGATGGGGCTGTTGGTAATTCGAACGTAGTCCAATTAGTCGAATCCACGAAAAGAACATTGTATATCCGTTATCATGACCACGGTGGAGTTGAAACTTCATGGGAGCCGTAATCGTGGAGACATGCTTCAAGATTTGTGTTCGACTTTTCGACTAAGCAATGTAACGAGTTCAGAGGACTTAAATCTGAGAATTTTTTGGAGATATTTATGATAAACATCTGAAAGTCGTCTATAAATTACACATTGTTATATCTCAAGCAACAACCTGCTACCACTTCGTTGATTTATAAGATTGAAATGGTTGGGTGGTCTAAAAACTAAAATCATCGGAGATTTCTTCTTCCATACGTTTTTTTCTCAGGTGTTTAAACAAATATCGTCTAATCTGATAAAGATATAACATGTTTTGAGTTGTTAGGTTTAGTGCTATACATGTATTTGTTTCGTCCTATTGGGACTCATCACCGGCACTCTCCCACGGTTCAGCCGATTCTCTGAAGTCAAATAATCCTCTATAAAGATACCGACGCCGAGTAGTAAATCACCCCGAGTCAGAAGATGGAGTTACCTGGCATTGTGGTGACCAGCAGTCGAGCTCGTAGCTATTACAATGAATCAAACCTCAAACCATCAAACCATCAAATCAATGAACCATCAAACCTAATACAATGAATCAAACAATTGTGCTCTTTTATACATCCATTTGTCTAGGTCGATATTTCACAAAATCATTGAAATCTACAACGGCACAATCTCATTCCCTCTGATTCTACTTTATTAGAGGAACACATTCATATGAGACTTGTAAGGAGCACCTGAATACGTTAAGATTTCTTTAGTTTTTGTAAGTCCTACGGCAGATGACTTTTAGACTTCTTTCTGAAGCCTTTAAAAGAGTTTTTCCTGTTTCGCAGATTTTTTCTCCGTCAGTGGATATTACGTATTTCTGCACTTGAGTTTAATTGAAAATCTAATCTCACGCTCTTCTCATTGTGCGTTTGTAATCTTAATGTTCTTGAAGTAGCTAAGAGAATCCGTCATCAATCTCATTACAGTATCCTGTTACTCAAAAAACACGGCCATCTACTTCCAAGAACTTTAGAAGTAAAAACTTATATCTTGCGACTTTACTCACTTTTATACACAAACTAATGCAATTGAGCCAATTTTCTCACTAATCTAATGGCTATGTCCTTAATGACTGTCACAATACAATTATTCATATAGATCGCTTGTATCTTATAGTGAAAGCTATTGTGTTCTGTTTTGTCGGAGCTAAAGTTATTCTCTTAAAAAAGCCCACTAGAGCGATACGAATTCATTGATGATGTATCAAAGGTAGGAAGAAAGTATAAAATAAATCTCAACATCACCTTTCTAGCAAGAGCATGTGTGAATTGTATCAAATCATGATAGGATGTTCCATTTTAAAATGGATTAATGATCCGTGACAAGAAGAACTAGAACATGTTCTGGTCCAAAACGTACTAGGATTTCTACGAACTGTTGTGCTTTAAAAATCAAATTAAAACACAGAAAACACTTTTTTTTGTTATTCACTTTGTACTTCATGACTTGTCATAACATGTACCATGCGAATCGTAACACCTTTTACATTGGATTCGCTTTCTCACAGTGATTGTACACAAGTGCTATGAATATTCCGCGTAAATAGTCGGCTACTGATTGAGGATTTTGTCTTTTTCTTGATTATTTAGAAGGTTCGTGGAGTCAAACTCCCTTCTGATATCGATATAAACGAGATAAGGCGTTCCCCATGTGGACTGCAAGGGAGCGATGTGAAAGCGGGGTCGAACCAGGGCTTCACCCTGCTCAGTCTACTATTCAACATCCTTGATTTCCTATTTGTCAAAATGATTACCTTCTTATTTTTGTGACATCGATGTTTTCCGCCCTGTGTGCCAAGAGGGGTGATTTAAGACTGCTGATGTTTTGGTAACGAGAAGCTAATATGGCAATTACAAAGTAGCCTTTTGGGCGGCGAGACTTATTCTAGTCTCCTCGCTGTACTCTTGCAGTGTTCATCTTCCGCTGATTCCGCTGATTGTTTCTCGGAATCCTATTGCATTTCATTCAATCAGTCTGTTTGCATGTTTTTACCATATTGATACGAAATAGGCGTGTATGTGGCTAACGGTGAAATGCGATAAACATCGTTGATTCGATTTCGCGTCCTAGCTCACCAAGCTTTCGATCCTGCCGGAGTCGGGAAATTTGGAAGCTAACTTGCTAGGGAAGATACGATGATTTGGAACTGAGTTTCATTTTACTTTGGTATAATTAATTAATCATATAGTCTTTGTCGACTGAGGCAGTAGCACGAAATTATCAAAAATATATTTCTTCGGCCAATTGTTTGGCGCGTTTCGCCTTTTTCAGTTGTTCCAAGATTCATAAAGCCATTGAAAATCCACTGGAGTCGTTGTGAATGGGAGTAACCCGACGAGAGCCAGGTGATGATAACTAAATTGTTTCTAGTTGTAAATTTTCATCTAACACTTTTAGGCTGCACAGAGAAGTGGGTGGTAAAAAAATTGGCCAAGAAAAAACCCAAAAATTACGTCACGAAGCCCAACTTAACCCGAAGAAACCCGGATTAGGATACGTCCGCCGGGAAGCTGTCAGCTGAATGACCATATTTTCTTTCTTTATGGTACTCTTATAAATATGATACCTATATGATATGCTTCCATAAATTCCACGAATCCTATTACTTCTCAGTTTCCTTGGTTGCGCTGCCACCATCCTCAGTACTGGGTAGCCGAGGTGGAATCTGATTTCAGCTATGACTAAGTTGTTTTATCAGCACCATTGTGAACGTTCGGTGGTGAGGTGCGATATTCGTTTCTACCGCTATTGTTGATCGGAAAAAGTTTGCAGCCTTGTGATCCAGATTCTTCCAGGATTATGGTCTCTCTGTGATGGGAGTAAATTGTACAATCAGTCACTCTACCACTTCAGCACGGTACTACAAAGGAAATCATTCTTATTGGTTTTCATCAACAAAAAGTCTTCAAAGAGTAGTGCAAACGCACATGATGCTCATCGACGGATGCCACTCCAGTGGCCCCTACGATGTCTTCAATTTATTGACATCCACTGTTTTTAAACCACGCTATAAACATTCAAAATAGTCTCTCAAGAATGTTTTGAGATCTTTTCGAGTTGATACTTTAGTAGCGTACCTGCGGTTCAGTCATATCACCCGCTTCGTAAGAGCCTCACGCTCGCCGTGGACTATTAAGAGAAATGTGGTGAAAACACAGTATTACGTGCTGTAACCACAGCATCTCCCCATCCTTGCTGTATAGTAGGGTTCAGTTTGAGACGTGTGAGACTTTGATGAAGCGGGCTATACCGCCGAAGTGTAAGTAAGGCACTGACGTATCAACCTCGAAAGGCTTGAAAATTATAATCTGATAACATCTTTTGTTGTTCTACTGTATAGGGCAGACTTATAGAGCCCGAGACACGTGTTTCGACCTTGACAGTCTCATCAGTTGGACGGCACCCTTGATCTCTTCCCGATCCTCTCGGGCGCTTAATCCCCTATACTAAGAGTAGGGGACGACGAACATTTTACATTGTCTGTCATGTGAAAATACCACTGAATGGACTGTGTTGTACACTCGACTGCTCTTGGCTGGTATCGCTAATATATCATACCTTTCTTTCCAAGTGTTTTATCGAGACCAACACCACATGCGTGGCTCAAAAAGATTATCTGGCATAGTGAAATTTGAGCGCGCTTTAGCGACTAGCGATGGCTTATTGATGTGTCTAAATCATGTTGCAGCTCTCGTTGAAAAGTCTGGTACAATATTGTCGCCGCCTGTGAAATGGTATGTTTGGCAAGTTTGGGACGTAAGATGGAACAAATGACCAAATCAATGCGTATTCAAGAGAATGTGCTGCGTCGAAACGTAAAATTCTGCCTATTTTTGATCACAAAGTTTTGTTTCAAATCAGATTTCAGTAAAAAAGTTGCACCTTTTTGGAATCTACTCAGATCTATGTTATTCTATATAAAACGAGCAGCTTACTGGAAAAGATAGTTTTACATCCAAGTGATCAGAAGATAAAACGTTATGCTCTGCATGGATTTGCTATGAACATTCACGCTACGATTCCGTAGAAAAGAAGGCAACCACTAGTAAATGTCAGATAAAGAAAGTGACTTGGAAAAGACACATTTCACTCATGTCACTATTGGATGACGCCACAACTCGATGAGCTTTACATAGAGTAAATTCCTGAACTTGTCATTTGAACGTCGAAATATCATCAGCATTTTTGATGTCAGGAATCTAGTGCTTTGTTTCTAGACAAACTTTCTGAGAATGATTGTGAGTAGAGGTAGGCGCTAGGTCAGCTACGAGAACAGTATGTCTTACCCTTTATGGTTCTCTCGAAGATATGCTCCATTTAAGATCGGCCAACTCTTTATTCACACAGTCTCCAAACTAATGCTGTCTGTCTCTTAAGACTGATGTGCTATGCTTTTTTTGGAAGTGATGGAGCCGATCGGTTTGTCAACTCTAATTGCTTCAAAAAGACAAGTCTGTCTGCTGCTAGCGGATGAAGAGCAATTACAACAACTTAAAGTCCGGCTTCTGCATGACATCATGTTTGGAAGTTGAGTCGTGGTTGATTGTGGGCTAGACTACCATGCGATGCTCTAACTACATTACAGCTGGATTAGAGTAACTTCATACTGCACAATAAAGTCGATTTCTAGCCGAGCGTCAAAATTCGCTCTTGCCAACGTGCTCAAGTATTTCATGTTTTCGGGAGAAGGGAATATTTTACATTATCCGTCTTTACATGTAATATAAGGTGCTCAGTACTTCTTGTAATCACTTCGTTCCCTCGTATCCACAGTCCACGATAGTCTTTCAATGCTTTGTGTGTGGGTTCTGCTGATTTCTGAGGATTCTTTCTTCATCATGGATGTCGTTGAATGGTGGTCGAGTCGATTCTTCCTGGAATTTTGGTGTTATCGATTAAGGCACCCTCACGCCGATTGGAGGAAGTGAGTTAAATCAGACAAGTCTGTCAACTAAATCCTCATCGAACGGTGAGAGACTCAATGAGGCAGGTGAAGGTTGAAGCAGCACAATGTTATATAGTCTATCAATATGTGCTATACCATTCTTGTCAATGTGATGATTATCTCATAGACCAAAATTGTCTCCTCAATTGTAAAGATCTGAAATGGCATTGTTTGCAAAATTGGCCATGGTTCTAGAAAATTCTAAAATAGATATTATCAAAATGACAAGCCATAATGGGGGTTATAGTGCTTCATAAAATCTGAAGTTTCGATTTAAATTGAAAAGATGTAAAACGACTATTAGTTAGTTCTTTATCAACATCAAAGTTTTTTTTTGGAACTCTATTTGATCCGTCATCACAGTGCCTTTTTCACTGTGCGAATTCCGGTACTGATAACTATCAAATCGTTTTTCGTCTTCTTCTTGAATGGCGTAGAATGCTGGTTGAACCATTCTCATTGCAATTTCAAGAGTAGTCTTGACGTGACATTCCATAGACGTCGTCGTTGACTGCGAGAGTTGGAGGGATGTGGGAGGCGGTGAGCTCGGCTCCACGCACGCCGCGGTGAGCATCACAACCACTCGGCCACGATGTCCCATTAAATTAAGATATCACTAGATAATTAGGCTAAGTCGAAAGGATAAAACATGCAACGTCGACCAATCTCTGGGATATGCACCATGTAATCGCCTCCATCTGTTGAGTCGATTATCTAAACGTATATTTGGTCACTGTAACGACTTCGTGATGTCCTATTAACCCTTCCAGGACCACGTGTAGTATGAATGGTGAACGCGCAATTCCTGTGGTTTTCTCGTCGACCACAGATTTCTATCAAATTCTTAGTAGTTATTCGATAGCTGGAAATTTTAGTTCTGATTGGTCTGCTTGAGTTTTAAATATGCTTTTTAATGAGCTGTAGCAACGAAGAGAATCATGCGTTTTTTTTTGGTCGGAGTATATAGTGTAGTATGCAGTCGTGTTTGTTTAAAAATTCCAACGACGTAAAGTTTTTCACTGAAGTTTCAATTCGATAGCTCCAGAAAGTGCAAATTCTAGATATAAACTTAAATTTCAAACTGATTTCTAATCGAAACTGTTTGATGCGCTGTAGTAACGACGATCAGAAATTAGGGTTACACCTCTAAAGTGTTTTGCGTGCTTCGCTATCGTTTATTTTTGGCCTTGAAATAGAGTTTGAATATTCATTCGATAGCTTCAAAACTGTAGATTCTAAAAACTAAGTTGATCTTTTTGAGCTAATTATTTAGTGCGCCGTAACATGGGCCCGTCGCTTGAACCTTCGCAGTGGCTGTTATAGTACTTGTAAATTCGGCCGCTGGAGACAATTTATGATCAGAGAAAATTATATGTTACTGTAAGTCTCCTAACAAGTCTTTTTTTTTCAGTAAAAAAGTCACATGTCCTAAAAATTCCCAGTTTTCAATAGGAAGGCCACATCAATGAGGAAACAACACATCCTCTTTTTTTCGTCTTATTTTTTGGCGATATGTAAAAGCGTGATTGAAAAACACATATTTTTCAATGTATGACTTTTCTAAAAAGCTCACGTGGTATGACTTTTAGTACGCAGTTGTGACAATCCTTGATAGAGCACACATTGATCAATTTGTAGAGTACTTCTTTGAAGAAAATGCATATTCCTGACCAAAATTTTCCAAACCTTATACTGACCATGTGATCCTTCGTTTAGAATATCTGTTCAGCAATCAACAATCTATACAGTAGGCATCGATCATTAGCAGTTTACCCTAAAAATCAGTACCGGTTCACATTTACCCGCTTTGCACAAAACTTTGCACTGTGCAACATCTTTTTCGACAATAAGGCACTTATTCCCCTATTCGCCCACATCAGGAACACCATTTTCTGCTCTTTTCGGGCATTCGAATAGTTATTGGATAGCTTGAATCTCCAGAATTAGAACGATGTCATTTATTTCTTGAACAATTTTTGTGTTCCGCTTTAGCAGTGAGAATAAAATTTTATTTGCCACTTAAGCATTTCTTGCTTAGGGAAAGTTGTTCCTTGAAGATTTCAGTAATCATTCGATAGCACAAGTTTCGACAAATTTAATGGTATTTTCGGTTCTCCACAATTCACTTGTGTGCTCCAGGTCTCAATTTCAAACGCGGATGCAGACGCGATTTAGTTCATCAGAGCAAGAATCTACATCTTAACGTATAATTTGTGTTTTAAGTTGGCGATCATCCGTCCGAACTATTGAAAACCCAAATTTCGTAGCTAATTTCTCGAGGATTTGATGCTACATTTTCAAATTTGAAGGAGTACTGTTTGAAAAGCATATATGCGCTGATACTGGATTTTTTTCCATAGACCTATAAAGTCTCAAAATTCTCGAGCACTCCTGAAATCGAGAAATTATCGCTAATTAACGCAAAGTCAGCCTCGTCACGAAAGCGTTAAAAACTCAGTGACGCCTTTATTACGTGATAAAATTCAGCGACACCTTTTTTAGGTGACCAAACATCGCATGTATAATATCACGCGAATTCCAGCACGCTTGCATTTGATTAGTTTTCTCGCTTGCATCCATCATCCACGAAAACCTCAGGATCTTCCTCATGAGTTTGGCCGCAGCGTGAAGATCTTTGGTCAACCGAATACTCTTGATGGTGGTCGATTCGATTCTTCCTGAAATTCTTGACTAGTTGTACTATTACCTATTCCCATTGAAGGGAGTCAGGTAATCCAGACTAGTCCGAAACTAAAATTCTGAGTCTGAATTGATGGAAGGATATATGGGACTGGGTAGCTCGTGTCATTGTTTAATGAATAGAGTTACTACGGCCGCACTGAAAGCTCCTGACGACAGATCACTCAACTCTACTAAATTTAAGCGCTGAGCAAGCCGTTCTGCCTTTCCTGGCATCGTTTCTCTGTTATATCCATCTCAAGTGTATGATGATAGTCCGAATGTGGTAGATCTTGACGGCATTTGTGTTTCTCGTTATGAACTACGTGCTGCTTCATTGGCTAAAATTACGAAACGCCACACTCGACGTGGAGTGGAATAAAACTGGCCATTCACAGCAGTTTATGAGGACCTTTGTCTCCTTATGATACCATTGTCCTATACCCCGTGGCTGTCACTTCACGTCAATTTAATACCCTCTCCATACAAATAATGCATGAATAAAATAACACTCATACGATGCTCATGACCTTCATTCTTGAGTAATACCTTTGCATTGTTCATTCACATTATTTTCGATTTATTGTTTATCTGGAAGTTTTAAATAGCCAAGTTTGAGATCCTCGTTGCAGATATGTATGGTTGAATTGTTTTGTTGTTTATTAGTCTCAAGTGGCAACTTCAGGAAAGCAATCGCTCCCACAAGCTCAGTCTTAGATGTTATTGACTTTTGCATGGATCGAATCTACTAAACTTTAGTTCACGTTGATCAACTGTAAGAGCGGTCTATGATAAAAACATTCAATCTTCTGTATTTCACTGAAACCAGTCTTTTTCGAGCTGTCTAGCTTCAATGCTACTACTTTTACGAAAACTTATAGAATTAGGCAACCAGACTTCTAAAGTTTTCTTTCCAAAAAAATGGTATGGATTTCTCACAAAGTTGTTGACAAATGTACATTCCACTTCCTTCAACGCTTTGTACTTATTGTTTACTGATTAATTCTTGAAATTGACAAGGTCTATTACGAACGAGTATAATTTCTGTTTTTTAGTCCCTTGTAGTTTGAGTGCTGGCATTTCGGTCACCATTTCAACACATAGTATTCGACTTAGACTGATTCCAAGTTACTTAAGTAAATCAGCTAATGAGATAAAAAAGGACAAAGCTTTCGGCGATGGTCAATCCCTGAGGGATGTGAAGTGCATACGATCTCATTAAGTATTGTGTGAGGTGAGCGAGTACATATCTGGCCTTCACAATGATTCGCGTAGCCCGCCGATGTGTCGAGTCGGCAATGCTATATTCCCAGACAAGTCAGGAAACAATATGTCAACCTCAAAGGAGGATGGAAGATTTGTTATGCTTGGGACATTGAACCGAATCGAAAACTATGCGCCCATTGCAGAGTACCTCCAACTACTGCAACACTAGTGCTCCTCCCCCAACCGGCCAATGTGTTTTCAATTCTAGTCAGAAGTCATGGCACGAAAATTCATAGTCGGAAACTAATTGTTAAGTCGTAAGCACGTTATAGGCTTACTCAACGAGCCAATGCTCAACCGGAAGCAGCCAACTTCCGTTGTTTGTTTCCGGTTAAGAAGATTGTATGTTTCTATTCTGTTCCTAAAAACCTGGTAATTCATCTGGGTGTAAAGAATAGGGAGGTTTCTGAGAAAAACCTGACAAACCAAAAAGGTATCTTAAATATTAGACCGACTTATCACTAGACTAGGTTTGAAGTAAAAACAATCCGAAACGAATCTAACTTTCGGTGTTTTTTACTTGTATCTCTTATAGGCCATTAGTTCAATCACACACCCTGGTCTAATCGTACCCTTGATCCCTTCGGGTAAGCAAATTAGTGCTGAAGTTTTCTGAGCAACGAAATTTTTATGTGCTTGTTAAATAGACCACTGGTGGTCACTGGATAGGGCAATTATGCACCCAGTCAGTCAACGATGCTACGAATGGAGTCCAATGCAAGGTGCATCACCAGAGTATAGATAAACGCTAGACTTTCTATAGCCTATTTATATTAATTTTACTCACATCGCTTTTGATCTCGCATTGGCGCTTGTGACGGCCATTCAATCGAATGTCTCTAACACAAGTCGATTTCGCAGCCCTAGTAATATGAGAAATTTTGGGAATGCATACGTGTATAAATTATTGCTCGCGAATTCCTAGAACGAGGAAGATCCACCAAGCCACTCTTGCCCGCGATGGGAAAATGGAAGTATTACTGGTGTCCGCTCGAGTCACTTAACGATCAAAGGGACGACAGGTATAAAGGTGTTGAGTAAATAAAAGATAATAATAAATCACTACAATTATAAGCATTTAACAAAATCCGTTGACGCCATCTGTTTGTTGAGAAGCATTGTTTCTTAATTTGCTTCCTCAGAAAGAGCCAAAGAATTACGCCTTATTTTGTTGATAAAAAGGCACGAGTTTGTTAACAGTGAAGTCTATTAGATACATTGGAATGCAATAACAATGGTCGACTGACGGTTTCATCATATGTAAAATTTTGAAAAGATCAAGTTTACTGAGATATGCTCAGTCAAACGTTTCCATAACCTCAACAGAAAAACTACGAGACTTGGATTTCAATTGTAATGGAGGCGAGATAATAGCTTATACGCAATCTACCGTTTTTTATGATTTTTTTGGATAATCCATGTGGAGGCCGATTGTACAGAGTTCACACAAATGGGTAATGTGCTTCTTTTACATCATTCTGGGATAATATTGTGAAGTCGCGCGTGATCATGAAGCACTTGAATTTTGTAGCAACCAATTTCATACTAATACCTCCAACAAAGACATGTGGGAGCAGTGGTTAGAGGTACTCTGCGTTG
This sequence comes from Parelaphostrongylus tenuis, assembly GCA_019055375.1. NCBI lineage: Eukaryota > Metazoa > Nematoda > Chromadorea > Rhabditida > Metastrongylidae > Parelaphostrongylus > Parelaphostrongylus tenuis. Next base: position 151,931 of record JAHQIW010001077.1, read on the forward strand.
CATACAACGTCGATGGTTCGATCGCGCGCTCATGGCTCATCAAGCCATCCATCCCTCCGGGGCCGGTGAATTGGTGCCAGACTGGTCGCAAACATGTTTGGGAGAATAAGCAACTGTGATTCGGTACTGTTGAGGCCAGATATGCATTCAATCACCTCAAACGAAGTTAAAAATTGAAGGTGAACCCATGGCGTATCCCTCATGGATTGATCAACGCCAAGAGCTTCATCCTTCTATTTACCGCGAACTATCCATTCTTGATGACATCTTAGGACAGATGTTAAGCGATGGCTAGAGATGTCCGGTAAACACACTCCCGTAGTCGATGGATCAATCCTACACACTGGCTGACTAAACCCTTCTTCCCTTCCACGATGGCGTATCGATAACGACATTTAAGGTGGTTCGATGTATCAATAATTCTTACTTTGTAGGCTAGATAGGAATTCAGTCATCTCTATGAGAACTCAGTTACCTATACGATGGTTGATGAAGATGAATAAATGACACACTCCTAAACATTGATCGGAGCCGGACGTTCTAACCTGTTTGACTTTCAAATGAAACGTACTTCTCTTCTTTAGTTTTTATTCTAGCCATATATGGAATTTTTGTAGTGAATTTTTGATAAATGAGTTGTGTTCTCTTGTACACCATACATTTCCAAATTTCCATGTTTGTCTTAGTTTCAGCTTCGTTACGTTCATCAGGTAATTTTAGAATTTGGTCTCGTTACTTTCAAAATTACGATGAAGAAATTGATGGGGTTGATTCCCTGGAGACCACGCCTATAAAGTCTCTCTCTGACATTTCTACCATTTATCGCCTCGAATCTCTCCTATGAATTTCTTTGCATTGGTAAAATTCTTTTCAGTCACTACCAAATAAAGTTTCAATTTTTCTTGATTCCACCTAATTTAATGTGGTGTGTTATCTATAGCTTAGTAGATTATACATATTCATGGTTGGTTTACTGACTTTCCGCGTATAAAAATGCGATTTGCCGATCCCAAACTCGGACCGTATGTTAAATGCTTCTTATTTGACTCGAGAATGCCTTCTATATAATTGTCTTTCACTTGAACAGTTTACCATCTGGTTTTTTCCTCCTATGAAGAAAACTTTATTTCATTAAAAGGGGAAATTGGCTTTTTGATTGAGATATCGCAAAGTAAATGAGGAATTACAAGCTTAACTTTTCATTTATTGCCTATTTTTATTTCTAACGCCAGGAAACGATAAGGAATAAAAATACAAGAGTGCCTGATAAACTAGAGAACTTAAAGCCAGAAGTGGTTTCGAACCCGCGGCTACATTTTCCCAGGGAGTTGCGTGTTACCCACTACACCATTAAGGCCCTTGTCTATCTTTCATTCAGCCATATTTTGATAGTGATATGTGGAATTCTGGTCTCAATCAAGTTATGTCAAAAAAATTTTTCACATCATTCAGAGTCAGCAATCGATATAGGAAGAAGCTCTTCGTATGTTCGAAAATTTGCTTATCCATCTTGCCGCGTCATAAATATTTGCACGTCATATTGCACTTTGTAAGAAGATCAGATCACCAAGGATTAGATCGCTTTTTGAGAGCAGCGAACACTTTTTCTGGTCCTAGGTGCACCAACGGAGAGTATTTGTTTGGATCACGGAGTACGGGAATTGCTCATTAGCCAAACTACGATGTAAGCTTATTAAGCACTCAGATCTAGAATTAAATATGACTGAGAAACACTCATGAAAGCGCAAACAGAACTTTGATTACTGCGATTCGAAAATTTTCTAACTCGTTAGTAAAAACGCTGTTCAATGTGGTCTTGTGCGCTTTGCCTTTGAAAGATATTTCTTTAACAAAGAGAGAATCACTGGTCAACATGGTCAGCAATCACAAAATCGCCCATCCACGAATCGTAGGATGCAGAAATTTTGATGAGTCCAACTTCAGCAAACTGCAACCAATTATTACCGCTTGATGGTTGAAACTAAAATTAATTTTGTTGATGGATGTCTGCTCAAATGGGGGCAGTTTATGGGAAAGGGCTGTTGATGTCCGTCGTTATTTCCGCTGATTACCTTCAGCTGATCTGACGCGAATTGATGATGATAATTGGAGGACATGAGCAATTTTTGTTCTTATGAGCATGCTTACTTTCTTATGTACTTTATTATTCCATTGAAGCGTAACAAATATTGTGCGTTCTATAAGCTCATTAGTGGTGGCTCCACTGGACATTACGGGCTCTATAGCGGTCATTTTTTTATTTTCTTATTGTGAATCTTAGGCCCCTTGTCTTATAAGCCCTGCATTGGATCGGTAGCTCATTCAATATGGATATTGTGCGAGCATCAACCAAAAAAAAAATTCTATTTTGCACGTAGAGTATCACGATCTATTGAACGAGTTTATATAATGACAGTTTGGCTGAAAAATTGATCCGTATTTCAGTCGAAAATATTGTAGTCAAACATATCCATTGTTAGAAGGTGCAGATACAAAATATACCAAAATGAACACATTATATGTTGCGAGATACTTTGAAATTGTGACAGAAAAGTGCTCGTATGACGGACCCGCTAAATAGAAACCATCAAACATACCAACCCTTGGGTATAGAGCCAAATCTTCTTTGTATGTTCACATTTCCTCAAGCCCTTAGGTGTTGCTGGAAGGTTATCATTAATCTTCGAAAAGCGACCAGCAAGCCTAAAAAGACAGAAAATTAGCCGTTATCTCAAGTTAAAGAATCGGTAAACGTCGCACATTGCGAATTTTTCAATCAACACATTCAGGATAGCTCACGGCTTTCTTACTGCATACAGAAGGAGTCACAAATGGCTCATTCCTATCAAAGTGTCTTTGTTCACAAAGGAGTTGTCCATATTCTTCATCGAAAACATTTTGTTGACTACTGTTATTAACTGAATAGGAGGAGAAAAACTCCTCGATGCAAACACCGTTCGAGTAATGATCCTTTTGCAAGTTGTAGAAATTCTTTAGAAATATAGAAGAAAGCCGATATCATTAAGTGATATACAAATTCTCGAACCAGAGAGGGAAGTCGAACCCGTATTTTACCCTTTCAGGGTGCTTGTGCTAACCAATTGCACTATCGAGGTTTCTGTTCTACTATCACTCTTTCTGTCGTACAGAGCGTTGACCTGTCAGTAACTATAGAAAAAGGCTTCCTCCTTGATCATGGTTTGATAATATAGGGTCTACACTGATTTAGTGAGAAAGCATATAATTAGCGGATTCGTAATCACTAATCTGTGTCGCACGGTGGTTGCGAATGCATCAGTAACGATTCCACTTAGGAAGGATATGTAGTAAAAGCTAATATACAAATGTTAGTTAATAATACCCCCATGACTATTAAATAAGTGACTGAGAAATGAATAGAAAAGTTGTTCAGATACATTCCAAACAGAAAGCTTCCTAACTGTCGTACTTCAGGGATACTGGACGAGCAGCCAAATAGTATAGTTAGGGGAATTTTCGGAACACACAACAGTAATGAAATCGGCGAGGTTGGGCCTTCGTTAACATGTGGATGAACATAAACAACTAATAATCCGTTCAGATGACCGCAGGTGAAGGGACGTAGGCCAGCACCAATTTTAAGGAACTCCTGCGCGTAAAAATTGAGGTTGGAGAATAAAGCGCGGCACTCTACATGAAACTACGAATTTCCACAGAGAAACGTGCTCAGAAGGTCGTGATTTTCGAATTTGTCGTTATGACTGTCCTCAGTAAACCCCTAAAGAGCTTTGAAGAGGACTCCTGGAATTACGTGGTGTGCAACTCAAGTAAGAATTTGCTCAGTTTTTAGAAGATATGCTATGTGCCCACTGTCGAAGACTGCAGCTTTTGTTGAAGGTAAAGGTTGATTTTAAAGCATTTATGCAAAAGTCAGTCTTCTATGCAACATAAGACAGTATTCATTGAGAACGATTTCTTAGCTAATGCATCGTTCAGACACCCTCTGAGCAATAATTTCACATGTTTAGTCAATGTGTGTCGTAGTCGGAGCTTCACATGATTGAGAAATAAGCTCTAGACTTGAGAGGGAAAAAACGAGTGGTTTGATGCGATGATATTAGCCTTGAGGATATAGTGATGAGATCAAAGAGCATCGTGCTCCGCATTCATCTTGGTCAGATGCCCTTCTATAGCATGTACTTCGAAAATTCGGACACTATCTAACCTAGGTTCATATATATATATTATATATATATATATATATACGGGTTAATTTACACTATTCGTTATGACTATTTTTTTTTATTGTGCGGATCCCAATACTTCTTGCTTTGATTCGTTGTTCGTCTTCTTTTTGAATGACGTAGAATACCGGTTGAGCATGTCTCCTTGCAATCTCGAGAATAGTATGGCTGTGGCGTTTCATAGGGCATTCTTGTTGACTGCCGGAAAGTGTTGGGTGGTGGAGCTCGGCTCCATGTGCACCGCGACGAGCTTCACAACCACTCGGCCACGGCGCCCTGGCTTCCTATATGATTCAGTTGATACTACAATTTGATACAAAACTTTATTCCGGTACGTTTCAACGTCTTCGCCTTTTTCGGGGCCTATTATTAGAGTCGATCTCGTTCGTTCTCGTTGTGAGTCTTTGTCTTCGTTCTCGTTCAAGCCGAGTCTTCTTTGATCGAGCACCTCTCAAATGAAGAACATTATTCGATACCCACGAAATGCTGCTTAACCTTTTCACCATAATGCACAGAGATTTTGAAATATACTCTAGAGCACCCTTGGACCGCATATACACCTTTTAGTACGCACGCTTTTCAGTGATTCACCCGTCAAACAGACCACTTATGCTAGACTTTTCGTAGATAGTCGACCATTTGTAGAGCACAGATGTCGAATTGGACGTTGGTCGGTGAAAGTCTTAAAAATTCATTGTTTTTTTGATGAGCAGATACCAGGTTGTTGGCAGCATGATTTATTCATTACAATACTAGCTGGCGTTTCGGCGGCTTAGCCTTCTCTAAAGCTCTTTAATGTCACATTGGCACGCAATTCACTCAGTCAAATACTTTCATCAGCTCAACAGAGAGAGGGAGCTTGATACACAAGTTTTGTTTAGATAGTTAACAACTTCTCTTGAACTTTGGCCGTAAAATATATAATCTGCACATAAAGCTGAAAATAGCTCTCGGCGTTAATCTCTAAAGGATGTGTCATGCATTCGTCTCCATCTAGCGTGGTTTAAGGCGCGAATGAATATCTGGATTTTACAATGACTCATGATGGTATGCCGATGTATGAAGTCGGTGCAGCTATCCTCCAGACAAATTTGATTCCAATTTGTAAACTCCTGATGGATGGGAGGCTCGGTGAGTCCTGTGAGCGAGATCGTGCCATAATCCAAAGATGCTCTCAAATTGGTGCAGTCAAACATCTGAATCTCGAGATTTTATGATGTATACGGGAATTTCATATGAAATAATACCTTATATAGGGGTTTCCCTACCCATCAAATAACAATGACTTCTCCCCAGGTGGCGAATAGAGATTTAAATGCGGACTAAAAACTACCGAGGCCATGTGCATTCTTGGGATGCAGGTGGTTTTAAATAACCAATTCGCTGTTTCTGCATTATGAATTTGACAAATATTTTTTCTCTAGGAGTTTAGCTGGTATAAGCTAACGATCACGCGACTTCAAAGTACACGGGGAAGCAGTTGGGAGTTGCCTCCAATAAATAAGCGCCTTTCTGTCCCGCCGGCGGAGATTTACAACCTATCCGTGGGTATCTAGCTACCACGTTCAGAGCTCAGCAAGCTATAAGCTAGATATAAAATGTCAGACGCGTAAAAAGATTTTGTCTCATTTCTCAGAACTCAAAAAGTCCTCGATACAGCAGCGTCGGGAGGCGAGTTTGGAGAAGCTATCAAAATTTGGCAAATCACGCTGCCAAAGTAACAGCGGACTAAAGTGACAAGCTGTATCTGTTGATACTCATGTACACTAATATAGGAATTCGCTACAGTGGACAGATAATGTAGGCAAGATGGAAAAGGTACGAGCTGTTGACCTGGCCACGACAGGAAGACGCTACCCATCTCGCAGTGATTATGGTACCGGCGAAGAACTACTTCTTGGAATATTTGATACTAGAGATATTGGACCATGAAGATCGCTTCATTTGAACAACTAACAACCTGAATTGGGGGCGATTACGGTTTAGACGATGTGGCTCAATGCCGGCTTTGCCCATCTCCGCTCTCTAGGCACTGGCATAAAGCTATGACCAAGACGAAATTAAAGCATTCTTTATGGTAATAAAAATGTACAGAGAAGATCATACATTTTTCTAAATTATCTTGGAGAAATTTGATGTGAAGATTGAATCCTGAAGAGCAGGTGAAGAACGTCTCACCGGGAGTCATTGATCAGAATGGAACACACATGGTGAGAGGCTGTCTGAATCTATCATGACAACAACAGCCATCCATGATAACTCATAGTTCCATAAGTCTTCCTCTTAACTTTGATCGGGACAGTCATTTAACGGAAAGCGCCATAAGGAAATAGACCACATCATAACAAATCGAAGTTCTGCCTAACTGATGTCTCTGTTGTTCCAAAATTCTACACAGGCCTGAACGTAGCCTCCTTCGCGCAACATTTGATTTTCCCCGAAAAGGCGAGAGTGTCGCTAAGTATAAGGAACGAAGTTTCAAAACAACCATAAAATGAAAATTTTTCAGATCATCAATCGGCTTATACGTGATGCCGTTACTAACAACATCGCCGAGGAATAGAATCACCTCCTCCAAGATATTCGCATTAGCGCTATCAAAGTTGACAGTTTGAAGGTCACTAAAAGATGTTCGCGTCCATAAACAGTCGAGCTTATTTCTCACCGTGAAATCGCACAAGGCAACTACCAGCTCACGCCCGACTGTACTGCGTTGGGAAGAAGCGATGTAAAAAAAAATTTCAATGAGAGAAGAGCAGCAGCCATAGCCGAAGCTGGATAAAATAAGCGTAGAAAGAGTGGTGGCTAAACTGACGTCGAGAGTGTAACGGGTTAGAGCACGCACCATTAAGTAGGGTTAAATGAGGGTTCGAATCCATCTGATGGTGAAAATTTGCATACTTAACATCATTGGGTATATTCGTGTTATCATATCACCGCTATAAAGCGTTTAAATTAAAATAAGTCCTGTCTCTAACATACATATCTATTATCTGTCGGCGTAACTGGGTTAAACGTCGATATTAACTATCAGAGCAGGTCGCTGACGATTAGCTGCTAACAAATTGATGCGTTATAGCGTAGGAAGAATGGTGCCAAAGCAAGTGTCGGTAATGCGCGCTCCTGGGTAGGGTGAAATGAGAGTTCGAGTCTCATCTTGTGCAAAGGTTTTGCACTTCACTCAACATCATTGAAGCTGCATAAACTTGGAAAAGCATTCTCAGAACTCCCTAAGGCATCGCTAGCTACAAAATCAAGATTATTGCATGAAAACATAGTTGAGTTCATCAATATGTCGACTGCTGACCAATTATAGCTTCCCTTAAAGATACGCCGTGTATTCTATTGGATTGTCGCATAGATTCTTTTGCATTGTTGTTTCATTCATTTTTTGTACTTTAGATCGGGCTATAGTTAGAAGGCTGTGATAAATTGGAGCATGTTTTGGCCTTAGCCAGTGGAGCATGAAGCCAAAGCCATATAAGTGAAATAGGCTACCGCGAAGAGATGTCTCGATGGATACCCTATGCATCACCTGCTATTTGAAATTGCAAAAACAACCCGGCACAATTTGGAGAATATGAGCTGAACCACGGTACCACATCTGTCGTGTAGCCCTAATATTGCATAAACCGTTTATCATCTCTTCCGCACCCCGAAGCAGCATCTGCGGGAGAAGAAAACTCAAAGACTTCAACCAGTTCAAAAGTGGCCTTACAGACTTCTTTGAGGAAGGAGTCATCCAGTCTTTGCCCAGAAAATGCGTACATACCATTGATCATAATGGTGACTTTATTGTTGATTAATTGATTTCATCAAATAAATAACAATCGAATCAACAAAACTGTCGAAATGCGGAAGAAATTATGGGACAAGCCACTACTTCATTCCTAGCATCATAGTGACTGAATGTACATTTGGTTTCTATAAGAGCTTACCGTAGCCTACACATTTCAACGTTTCTCATTTTCTAAGGCAAATGTAGTTACAATTTGCCGATCGCAAAGAAGTGAAGGGGTTTGTTAGCTCGATCTACACGATTAAACCAAAGACCATGTGTGTATCACATGGCGCTTCTAGTCACATCACCACAACTACCATATCTATGTCATATCTTATAACATATCGATCATTGTAAGTTTTTTGTAATGTTATACGGCAATTGCGAATGGCTCAAAAAATAATGGATGTCTGTTCTAAAGCATTTATTTTTGGAAAGCATTCGGCCGAAAGTTATTAGCGTCAAACAGCATCTCATTAGTATTCTCGCACTACCAACGGACTATGAAGTTCAACATTCTGCGTTTATATTAGAACGTTCAACAAATCGAAGCTAGCATATAGGTTTTAAGATGAAGAAAGAACTCTACACTTTGACACAGCCTTCCGAATAATTCAGTGATGTTCAAACAACTCTTCTATTTTCAGATATCAACACATTTTGAACATTGAGTCTTCGTGAGTGTAGTAATTATAAGTATTCACAAAAAAATTTCTCCAAGTATTTTTCATAATATTTAGGCTAAGGTATTTATAAATGTCTCCCCGGGATTTTCCTATATGTGGAAGTGAGAGAACAGTGTTGATATAAGCTCTGTTCTTCAGCAGCGCTTCGGGCGACCAATTCGATATTACAATGAATCAATGAGACCTTTGAGCTTTGAAACATATCTTATCTGATAACGAGCTCAGAGAAACTGTAGAGCGAAATTTCCTATACGGGTACATTGAATCGTAAATTTTTAAACTTCTCTAGTTGTTAGAAAATTCCCATAGTTGTTTGAAAACCATTATGATTTGTTGAGTTGGAGTGCATGTGGTGCAGTGGTTAGAGGTGTGTCGTGTGACATATACGTTGTTAGTAGTTTGATCCCGCGTTCAAGACTCAGCAAACCTTCCATCCCTTCAGGTCGATAAAATTTTGGTATCAGAGTTGTCTGAAAGGATAAGTACTGATACACAGGTAGGCCACCGCAAATCATTGTAAAGACCAGATATGCATCCACAATCATCTCTACGATGCTAAGAATAGAGTCGAATGCACAGTGTATATTTTAAGGGTTGACCAGTGCCGAGTGTTTTCCTTTATCCTTTGTGTGTTAGAGTGGTGATGCTGAATTTTCTTCTGCTGTAGTTAACCATCTGCTCATCTCATCATACTTCCATTTCATTACAATCTCATCTCATCATACTTTCATTTCATTACATAATTTCCCCATCTGAACAAAAAAAAAAATCGTTCTGGTCGTGGAATTAATTTTGTTGAATGGTAATTGCTTGGTTCAGCATGATTTTCTTTCTCTGACGTTTTAAAACAGCCGTGCCGGTTTAATATCGGATCTTGACTACCCTCCAACCTGAATTACTTTGCTTTAACGAGAATTCAAAATTGCTGCTTTCTGACTTCTATTCTATCTGAATGCTTAGAATTTTCGCGGTGGAAATTGCTTTGTTGAAGGCGACAGGGTTACGCGCTTGTGTTTTTAACGTAATTCATGCATTCGTAATGATGCTCACCGTCTTGTAATTTATTCCTAGGGTTGAGTAAAAAGTTCTTAGAAATTTTTATAGAGTTTCGTTTTGTTTCTGTTTTTAGCATTTTAAGTATTTCGTTTTTAAGCGCAAATTAAGAACAGAAACAGCAATAACTTTTTTCAGTGTTAAAAATTCCCTTTTTAGTAATAAGTTTCCTTTTTATTCGCAGATTAACAACAAAAATCTATCCTTCGAAATATAGATCATCACTGTGCACAACTTTCAGCCAATCTTCTTCTGCAAATGGACAAAGTCAGATTGAAGCAACTTGTTGACAATTGCCCACTACGAAACACTAAGGTCTTCAGCCAAATCACGAGTACTCGATAGAAGGTTTAGCATCCAAAACGGCCTGCAAGTCATTTTTACCCAAAGCCAATGCTGGCCACAACGAGACATCTCTTCAAGATCAAAACTGCCTTCTTGAATCGCTCAAACCCCTAAACCCAATTTGGAAACTTAGATCCCATCTGCCCACAGTCGATTTTGTCACCGTACCAGCATATATATCCTCATTAATCTGATCGACGGCTCTAAAAATCGCTAAGCCTCCTCTCCAATAATGGTGGATTAGTACAAAAATGAATATATACAAGACTATCAATGAAATTACGACACGAAGTGTCAAAAAATGGAACTTTAAAAAACTTTTTAAAACTTTTTGCTCAACATGATAGCTCTTAGTCAAAATTTTTTCAAAGATGAATTTGCTGCTAGAGTACATAAGTTTTTGATCCTGTTATTGAAATGACCTTATGGCAAACAGTACTCCTTATAACGTTGGCTTGATGTGCTCTTGAATAGCAGGTGTATTTATTAAAACCTTTCACAGCTTTTGACGTTGAAACAGAGCTTGTAAAACCTTTAACCGTTTCCTTCACGCGCTTTTTTCGTGCATCAAAATCTAGTTATTCAATAACTAATAATCAGTAGGAAGATAGGTGAGTGGTTAATGATGCAGGTTATCAGGAAACGAAGTGGTGGTTCGACTCCTTCGTTCAACACATTACCACGATCAGTGAACGGACGCTTCACGGAACGTCTTGGTTCACGTTCCTCTAATTGTAAGGAACTTGCTTGGCCATCATTCTATGTCATTCATGATGAAGAAGAAATCCACAAATGACGATCGAAATATCTCGCAAAATGTTCAAAAACCTTCATGGGAATGCACGCTAGAAGAACTGGAAACTATATGAAGCAATGACGGGTCGTGTAAAACAAAATAAATAAATAAAAGGAAAATTTCGTAAAAGCAAAGTAAACTTTTGTTTTGGAGATTTCTGCTCTATTTCTCGGTCCGATCCATTGTTTTGTGCGATTAAACGGGGGGTTGGAATTTTTGACAAGAAAAAAAATGCAGGATTCGAAGAGGAGTTCTTCAGGCGAAAAAATTGGCGAGCGTATTGATATCTGTACATACGTAGAAAAAAGACCAAGACATGTACGTATTCTTCTATTCAGTTCACTTATGGTCTTAACTTCATGTATCTAACACTAACTTGTACTAGCGAAATTCTTGTTATACTTTATCTTAGCCGACGTCTTTTTTCCACTAAAAAACTTTTCGTCTATTGCACAGTCCGCTGCACAAATTCTTTTCAATGACATATCTCGTTGCTACTCATGAATTTCTAAAGCAGTATCCTTAATCAGTATCTAATTCTTTCTATCTAAAGCATGCGCTCTTCGGGGCTGTCGATCTGCCTTCCTTATCATCTCTTGTAAACTGGACACTTTTTCATAGTAAGTTTACTCATCTGAGTTATCGGAAGGCCGATCTCCGAAAAAAAGTCCGAACTATCCAGAAATTTGTATCTCCCGTATTTCTTCGGAATTTCTAGTGACTTTACTACATTTTTCGCCGTGTTATGGTGTTTCATATATCACTAAGAGGATTGAGTGTGAGTAAAAATACCACCTCAAACGGTAGTCAAACCCGCGCTTCATCCACCGGGACGCGTGCCACCACTACGCCACGAGGTACTTCGCCACCACTCATTCTTACATCTCTATATTAGCTGACAGCCACCACCTAACAAGGGGGTTCAACTCCCGTCTGAGGTCGTATTTTTGCTCACCACTCATTTTTCTCTTGAGGATGTATTTTTTTCATTAATAGGCAACATGAGGTTAGTGATAAATTTTATTAGGCTGTATATTATTACTTTACCAATCTATTCAGCGTTGAAACCTTGTCCATTTTATCAGCGATGAAAGACATCGGTAAAACACAAAGGATGAGTAAAGCATGGAGCTTTGAGGTGATCTGAGGGATGCGCCATGCATTCGGCTTCACTGAGCATCTTAGGTGATTGGATGCATATGTGATCTGTACATTATCTTGCCGTAAATTCTCGATCTTCAACTCAGTGCACTCATTTTCCGATTTATATCTGGTATCAACTAACTTTTAAGAAACGAAAGCTTGGCAAATCCTAAGGGTTGGATAGATTTAACAATATCGTGTATAGTGCAAGGCACTTCTAACCACTCACCTACGCTATCCTATGATTAGCCCTCAGAGATTAAATCGGGTTGGATTAGAAAAAGTTTTTTTTCTTTATTTCGACTGCTGGGGTTAAGTGTATAGAGACGTAGCCAGTTTTGAGCATACCGACGTGAGCGAGTTTCATTTCCCGCCTAAAAATTGCTGAACTAACGAATCATCCATTAAGACCACCCATCTTGTAGATGGCATTCCGTGAACGCACTTCGATTGTTTGAAGTTAATTCCTCGTTGTTCTTCCGTCAGCTCTGCACATCACCTTGCACTTTTGTCCTCATGCCCATTCAACTCAAACGAGAATTGATTGATGTTGAGCAAATTCTTCTTTATTTGGACTCCATGTTGTCGTAATCTGGAAGACACCGACACAACACTCTAATTTATAAAGTTTAGTACATAAGCCATAGTGTACGTAGTGCAGGATCTTCAGAACCATTTTTAGGCCCATCAGGTCTTTTTAGGTGCTTTTCCACTCTATGAACTGAGGAGTGAAATGGCAATCTTAAAAAGCTAATTGTTGAGTATTCTGAAATTCTAGTTTTGTTACAGCTTTTTTCGCAGTGTTATGATGTTATATGCATACCTAGGAGGGACGTCCCCGGTATGGATGAAACGCGGGTTCGAGTTCCCGCCTGAGGCCGTGTTTTTGCTCACCAGCTCAATTCTCTGGGTATACATAATTGCTGAGTGCTTATGGATTACTGGTTACTGAATGAGCACTGGATGTCATCGCAACGCTGTGCTGAACCGGATTATGTGGGGAGATATTTGATAAAGACAATAATAGATTTTCGATTTACTCGGGAAGTCTGATTAAACCGTTTTCGAGGTTTTGTTACGTCAATGACATACGTAGTTTCGACAATTTCGCCGGCCTCGTTAGTGCCACACGCCTCACTTGCCACTCCACATCGTAGGTAATGGGAGGTGCAATATATAAATGCCTACCGACATGAAATTTCATCAAGACCTTTTTTTGCAGTCAATGACGCATAGCTGTTATTTATAATACAGGCAGCATTCTGAATATATCGACATTTTGAAAAATAAAGAGGTTTTGAAAAGCAGTCGATTAGAGAACAGAATCACGAAGTTGTCAAGGTGTCAGCTCGTATGAGTAAGCTGCATTGAACAAGGCAAAATGTATCATGTCCAACAAGTGAACCCAATAGTTCTGGCAGTTAATTCTATCTTTTTTTTCCATGAGATTACGGAGTACCTTTCGGTCGGTAGCTGATCCGTCATCAGAGTGTTTTTCTTTCTTTTCTTTTTTCCACGGTGCGGATTACAGTACTTCTAGCATTCAATTCGTTTTCGTCTTCTTCTTGAACGGCGTAGAATACTGGTTGGACGAGTTCATGCAATCTCAAGGATAGCCTTGCTATGGCGTACCATAGGACGTTGTTGTTGAGTGCCGGAGAGATGTGAGGGCTGAAGCTCGGCTCCACGCGCGCGGCGACGAGCATCACAACCACTCGGCCATGGCACCCGTCAGTCGGTAATTGTGTATACTAATTTTTAGCCTAATTAAGTGTTGTTGTACCCAACGATTTAAAGCGATGGGCAAAACTTTCGCGTTAGGCGGGACTTAAATCCGCACCTCACTCTGTCCGAGAGCGCGTGCTCTAATCCGTTGCACTACTGACGCACGTTTTGCCACCACTCTTTCTGCGCTAAATTTTGATAGTCGTTAATGATTGACAACACAAGAAGCAATTCAATTTCTTTTTTTTTGGCACATCTCAGCTTCGCTACAAATGGATTCCGCATACAATTCAGTAATTAAATTCAATTAATCCCTTTTTGTCGATGATCACATTATGCGTTAACGTAAAACAATTCTCAGAGTGCTCTCAGAAGCAGAAAGAAACGGATTTTATTGCAGAAAGTGAAGAAGATTTATTTTCTTTGCCATATCTCAGCTTCGTTACAAATTGGATCTTCCTCACTTTTCGCAATCAGGTTTGTTTATTTCCGTTTCCGAAAGTACTCTAAGAGTTCTTTTATGTGAACGGATCATGATATCATCGGCAATAAGTTGTTAGCTGAATTTATTTCTAAAATGTGTAAGCGGTTTTCTATGCAGTAGAATGCATTTACTATCAACTAGAGCCAGCTAATTAGCTTGTCGCAACAGTAACGTGGTCGAACTATCTAAATTCTCCCTTTTGTGGGAATAAAGATTGAAGAACATTGGTAGAGATGATCTGATAAGATGTTCTGTGCCTTTTCTTGAAGCCTGGTATGGCACCTACACAGTATTACACAGGCCTGTTTTGCCTTTTCAGTCTCATCGGTAGCAAGGTGCCTTTTCATTTAGCCGATCCTTTGCAGGGAGATATACTCCCTACTTATAAAGATCGAAACCGAATTATCTAAATCACTGCATTATCAGATTATCAGAATGCTATTGTTTCTGAGCATGGCCTATATAAGCAGTCGGAAACACTGTTAGAGATATGACGGCTGTCGGATAAAGCTTTATATAATGTGAATCTATTGCTTTTCACTCAAATTCGCCTAATGTTTACTTGAAAGAATCCACTGCCATTTAGAATGATATTGAGTGACGCTGTTTTCAATTTATCAATTGTCAATTGGCTTTTTGTAGTCTAGAAATGTCTAGATTATGAGAGATAACATTTCCATTAGCACTTTAGGTACTTATGCGTCAGACGGCGATGAATGAATATTCGACCTCATTCGCTGAACAAGATTTTTTCATAGGAGTATTGAAAATCATTCGAAAGCTTAAATACTGACTAGAGCCGTGACCATTTAATTACAACACTCTTTTTCAACACTGTGAAATTCAAAATAAAATTATGTTTCATACGACTACGTATTTTTTATCTCACTTATATTTCGCTGGACAACACTCGTTCCTCAAAGTGCTATTACTCTTTGGTTAGCACAAGTTTCGAGAGCTCAAAAAGAGGTTTGCTCTTCAGAAAAGCTTTCTTGATAGCGCTGTACTAAAAAGAGAATATTTATACTTATACCTCGCCGCACAGAGCTCTTTCCTTAGACTAGTATTCATTCGATAGCGTAGGTCTCACTAATTTCAATGCTGTGATTATTTTCTGAGTAAGACCGCTTCACTGTAGTGTAGCGGGAGAAATAAGATCGGGCTTCACATATTCGGTGAGATTGCTTATCGGCCAATTCACGGGAGCAAGGTGGGGGAAGGGGGGAGGGGGCGGGATGATCGGTCGATACGGGTCGGATATGTGGAGTGAAACTTTTTTCAATTGAGAATCTTTCCTCCGCTACAAAAAGAACCTTTGTATAAAATTATTGAAACAGATAGTACGAAACTTTCTCTACACATTCACATGCTTTTTGTGCTTCCACCGAATTATGAGTGTAAAATGAAAGCGCACGGAACGTATGAAACATAATTTTACTTTGGATTTTACAGCGTTATAACAGGTGTTGTGATAAACTGGCCACGTCGGCTCTAGCCAGAGATTAAATTTTTCAAATCTCTTATATGCAGAAATCTTGTCCAGCGATTGAGGTCGAATAATCATTTATTGTCGTCTGACATATAAGCAGCGAACTTTATAACCTTAGCAATGTTTTAATGCTCTGTTTGCATAAGAATTTTTCAAAACTGTATCCTTTTGATTCTATGAATTGATAAATCCACATAAAATCAGCTTTGTTTAGATTTGACGCACGTTTAGCAAACAATAAGAGCAGATTTGTTGCCGCTCTCCGTTAAGAGAATGACCACGTACGACGTCTCCATTGATCGAGATTACTTACCTTCAACATGTCATGCGATGTCGCTTTGCATAAGTGTTGTTGGGCTATGATTTTCTAGTTCGGCGGCAATCATAAGCTATCACAAAACGGATATTTAATTTTTTTCCGCTTCGTAAAATACTAGTACCAGGTTGAGGAAAAAGCTCCTTAACATCAGCAAAAAATTCAATTTTTATGTTTTTTCACACAGTACCGGCTATTATAGATTTATTTGAATATCTCTATGATTAATTCCATGAGAAACTCCCACGTCGAAACTAGTTATAGTAAATACGATTCAATTCAGTTTTCGGATATCAAATGATGACGATGGACAAAAGTGAGCTTTGAGTTTTGATACGCTATTGCTCGAAAATACAATTTTCGACAAGAGATCCTTCGAAGGAGACCATGGTGCTGAAGGTGAAGGAACTGTGAGCCATGTGACTGCTACAAAGTGGTACAAACGATTCGAAAGTGATGATCTCAATCTTGAAGCTCAACCCTGTTCCGTCCGATAATTGAACGATGTACGATGGTGATCTGTAAGCAGCTTTAGATGCAAAACCGCCATCAAGTACTCGTGAATTGGCAATAGAACTTGGTGATAAGGAGATCTGGATTCATCTTCAGTAATTTGACTCTGTCCACAAGTTGTCTCGCCAAGATCTGCACGAATTGACTGAAGCTCAAGGCCGCGTTAAAGTTAAGGCTGTTTCAGCAGGACAGTGCCAAACTCCACACCGCAACGAAGACTAGGGGAAAATCTGATGAATTATAGAGATTAGAGTTTGCCCCACACCCAGGCTTCAGCCCAGATGCTTCGCCGTTCAATTATGGTTCGATTCCGCTCCATGGAACATTTCCTGCGAGGACGCCGATTTGAGACATTTGATCAAGTTAGAGGCATGTTAGCATTTTTTTTTATCCAAATCCTAAGGAATAGCGTTTTCGAGCAGATTCAGAAGCTTGCAGACTGCTGGCGAAAGATCATGGATGATAATGAATTAATTTTGAAAAATAATTGATGTTGTTTTGACTGAATTCGTGTATAAACTTCGAAATTTCGAGGGGTCTTGAGAAACTTTTTTCTCAAACTATAATAGTAGAAGAATGTATTGAAAAAGCTATAGGTAACGAATCGCTTCTTGTTTTCTTCTCAAACTTGACATATCTCCAAATCTTAACATAATCATGTAGGCAGCTTGACAGAAGATTTGAACATTGGCGCGTCACTTGACGATGTCGTATTACAAACCTAGTCTACGAAAAAAAAGTAGCTGTCTATTTACATTTAGGAAATCTGTTGAGGTCCAGAATCAAGAAAAAACATCGGATCTTGAAACTCGATAACTGTTGCTTACTATTATTGTAAATGGTAGAAATTAAAATATAATTCTTCTGAAAACATTTCTGATAAAGCTTGTTTTGCGACAACTACCGTTAATTTGATAAATGTAAACTACGTGAACAGTTATAACTTCACAGATTAGACGGGTTTAAGGTCAAAAAGCTTTGAACTATTTATTGCCCCAACGATTTGAATAGTTTCTGTACAATGTCATCTTGACTTTAGATATGTGCAAACCTCTGAAGAGCGCATGTATCATTTCTGACTCACGAGCTTTTTGTCGCTTTCGTATTTTGCTGGCCGTACGCAGATTTTCGTTAGATTTGAGTAATTAGTTGGATTCAAATTTATGAAAATCTTGTAGAAAATACATGACAATGGAGAGATGAACTATAAAACAGGATTCGTAGTCATTAAAGATGTATTGGGAAACACTATCGCGTGGTGTCCTACGAAAATCCATCAGTTCTAACGTCTCAATGATCCATATTCGAGCTTAGAAGAAAAAGGAAGTACGAAGGAAGAGAAGCGTTGCATGGTTCTCAGAACTCATAACTCCATCATTTTAAAGCAAAAAAGTGCATGTTGTTGGCAATGCTTTTAGATTTTGTGTTCTATATTTCACTTAATAGTTTCTGCGAAATTGAAAGAAGCAATTATTTTCGCCATTCATAAACCTGAGATCACTCTGTTGTGAATAAGCTGCATCGAATCGCACTCTGTGAGAACTTTTACTCCTTTTATGAGTTTTAATAATGCTTGTATGTGGACACTATTTACATATCACAGCTAAAGTAGTTTCAGACGAAATTCTTTCATTTTTAACCGCTTTAGCGGTAGCATTATGTTGAAGTATGCACAATGATGTAGAGTGATCTACAAAACATTTGCTTCAGACGGAACTTAAACCCGCATTCCACCCATTCTGGGGACGTGTGCTCTATCCCTCGGATCACCAACGTCTGTTTTGCAGCCACTCTTTGTCCATTGCAACGCATCTATCTGTCAGTAACCAACCGTCAACGGTTTTGGTACGTGTAGTTAATAACGAAGTTGAACCCAGCAGCCGTGAATGCGCCTCCAGATTGGGTGAAATGCGGGTTCAAGACCCCTTAGACGCATATGTTTTACACATCACTCTACATCATTGGATAATTTCAAACGCTCTGAAATGCCCGTCAGTTTATGGCACTTTCCTTTTCCGATTGCAAAGATCGGCTATCGATATGTTATTTTCAGATAATATTGTCTTCAACGAGGTAACTTTAATGCGATCTAAGAAGTGGTATAGTAAGCATAGAGGAACTACATTGGAATAAATCAGAATATACCAGGTAAAACTGACTAATCTTCCTGTGGGTAAACTTAGCACCATGAGATCTTTCCCCTCATTGCTGCGAGAATATCCTGCCCTCTTAATGCAGCAAGTCTCCAACATACCAGTGTTCTAGCAGCGTGAATCTGAACGCATTAACAACCAGTGTACTACATAAAGTGTTATTTTTATTAAAAATGTATCTCCATATTGGCTGGCGATATCTAAGCTGACTACGGTGACTGGAGTTAGTAAAGAGTATTTTTTGTAGGATATCTGAATCTACTCGAGCGATGTCCAGTCTGATCCACATCTTGTCCCTACTATGAAAATGTTAGGAATTCTTGTCACTACTATTAATATGTTAGGCCAATATGCAGTGACATCCGCTTTTTCACACAGTGCTTTTTCAATTTTCCGAGCTTCTTTACTTTGATAGATTACCCCTGGCTTCACGATCGACGTAAGTGTACAGTGAGAGGGTACAATAATAATAAATAGGCGAATGCTTGCACAGTGATGCAAGCTGCCGCTTTATTTGAACATTTTCAAAAACAACACAGCTAGGCTTCAAAAGCGTTTACAGTTTTTCATCACGTGTTCTAGCTGTAGCAGTAGGTAAATCACCTTGTAATGGTCATTCGAAAAAAGACTTTAAGACCGCTCTAATTCCCTGAATCCAGTCGGGATGAACTGAGATCCGAAAATGGATTCAGATCAGATCTCGTTCGTAACATTTGTAGCGGTCAGATTGAGTGGCGCGCTAGAATTCCACCTCGGGCCTAAGTTGAACCCACGTTTCATTCTTGACAAAGACGCTTGCTACCATTACACCACCGAGATTACCGCTTTGCAACCACTCATTCTTCTTTATGAGCTATCGAAGCTGTCAGCGACTAAAAGAGCGGTCGCAAAGCTCATTCAATTCCTGCTTGAGGTCGGATTTTTGCGTACGACTCAATTTTTTTGGATGTATATTTCAATCTTACTACCACCGCTAAAAAGCAGTAAAATAAAAGAAATATAGGTCATTTGTGATAAGCGTTGAACGCATATTACTCTACTTGATTATTAACCTGCTCAAAATCAACGCATAAGTTCAATCTATCTCTTCTAAATGGCATGTCTCAGCTCAGAACAAATTCAGTTATTCAGTGCCCGTCGTATTCGTTTTCTTCAGAACTGCCCTTTGTCTAAAGACTATTGTCCACAGTCGTTCATCCTCAAACGGTGACCTTCGTTGTTACTCGATTCAAATTATCTCAACTCCAATTCCAAATCCAATTTTATTCCCAGGAATCTTCAATCTCCATCTAAACAATGTAAAAATAATTGAAATCTAGAAATTTTCGCCAATGGGAAGCAGGTTTATTTGTTTTGATTACTGAAAACTCTTCAGTTCTGGAGACGATGAAATTATTGAAGGCTGCCTCATCCATGACTTGAGTTATAAAACATTTTTGACACAAGAAATTGTCGAGATACACGGAGAAGTGATAGGCGTTGGCGAAAGGTACGGTGAATGTGATGGATGAGGTAGGGTATCCTTTATATCCTACACCGTTCATTTTTTGCAGCTTAGTAGTGCAACTTTTGGTTGTGAGTTATCGTGGAAAGCGAAGACTCAATTCGTGCATTATCTAGTTGTCAAGACTCTTTGAATTTCTTTCGCGAAATTTTCGGAATCAACTAGGGTTTTTACATCGCGTCTAACTGCGATAATTTCTGGCGTTCGTTCCCCGTCTTTATCTGCCATATGTGTGTCTTTTACGAAAAAAAAATCATTTATGTTAGGAAATTTTGTGGCATAAGTTCTTCATGATTTTTATAGTGGGTGCACGGAAGCTGCTGAATGGCGACATGAATGGAAACGAAAGAAACTATGAATGGAATGTGTGGTGGCGAGTGCATTAATTTTTGAAATTCGAACCAGCCGTCTTTATGTGCCATATTTATGTGTCTTTTATAGAAAAAAAAAGTTATTTATGTTAGGAACTTTTGTGGCATGAGTCCTTCATGGTTTTTATAGTGGCTGCACGGAAGCTGCTGAATAGCGACATGAATGGAAACGAATTCTATTCATTGCATGATTGTAGGAAGTGCGATTGCTTTTGCAAATTCCAAAAATGAACCGCTGGAACTACGGAAAAACTAACTGAATATACTAAAAAATGGACTGAAATTGTGAAAATGCGCTCACCATTCCTAATCTCATATTCATTATTTTTAGTTTCACCTAAAATAGGAAAACTATTTTCAGTGCAGTGGGAAACTCAATGTTTTGTAAAAAAAACCCATTTTCCACCTATCATAATACAACACATTTTTTTTGCAATTTCATTTGATTTTTTTGGTTTTCAGAATTAATATGAACTAAGTTTGGAAATTACAGTGAGTTCAGTTCGTTGTTTCTGTGTCGAAAAAAATTTCTTTCCATTATTGGATAGTTTTTCTAATGGAAATTCTTATATTTGCACTCCCATAGCGAAAATATCGGCAGAAAAACTTTCGATGTTGCTGAACACATTGAAAATATCTCCACGAATCATTTGAAAATGGAAAAAAACCGCGTTTCCATTTTCGGTTGAATTTTCCTTAGAAACGCACTCCATTATTCCTTCTTGGCCAACTTACATGGATATATAGACGAGACACCTTCACATGCCGTATGAGCTCCCATAACTGCAACCATTTCTTTGGTTGCACAATCGTGAACCACAAAGTTGGTCAAAACCATATGTTAAATTGTCTGGAGATTAATTTCATACTAACTATTCACCTTTATGTATGTTCAGTGTTTACAAAAAAGTAATACTCTGTGATTTCTTGTGACGAACTATTCATCTTTATGTATGTTCAGTGTTTACAAAAAGCAATACTCTGTGATTTGCCTCTGACGGCCGAACTAAAAGAGATGATTTCTGCTTTGCAGCGCCTAAGATTCTCTTGAGTTAGTGGCGATCCTTTCACAGCAACAAGTAATCCCTTCATTCCATTAACTAATCGGCGGTTACCTAACAAATCAAACACAAATAATTATTACCTTTCTCAAATAGGCATGCTATTTCAACTATTTGTAGGACTGCGGTGATCACGACAACTGTAGTTGTATATCACCCATACTAGCAACTTCTTCTACGGAATGTTTAAGTCAGCGATTCACTATTCTATGAAATAAAACGTCTGCCGCTGTTATTTTTTTCAGTTATATCTTTAGTCTGCGAGAAGCCTTTTCGAGGTTGATACGTCAGTGACTTCGTATATTTCTGCACTATCGTCCGACTCATTAGAGCCACACGCCTCTTATAATCACCCCTACTGAAGGTAGGACGGCGGAACGTGTCTCGTTGACACTCAAGTGAAATTACCATTTCCACCATTTCCATTCAGTGGTTTAGAGCTGTTATTAAGCATGTAGACATTAAATTCTGATCCCTTTTTCCTAACTTTGGCAGAAACATTCATTATAGTCTGCGAGAACGTTTTGAGCCTCTTTGTAGTTGATGCTTCAGTGGTTTACGTATGTTTCGGTGGCGTTTTTTAGATTATTATGCTAGCAAAAGATGGTTATTAATATTTTATTCGACCAAAGTTTCGATGTCTTCGACCTCTACAGAGCCGGACTGATTCGAATCGGTTGTTAACAACCGCTTACTCTCACAATGTAAATCTTCTTGGTAGCTTCCAGCGTACTCTTCTAGTGTGCAGCACTCGAATTGAGTATCCTCACTCAGCGACGGGAGGCGTGAATTTTATATAGGACAGTTAATGATCAGTTGTCATATATTCAGTGATGTAGAGTGATGTGCAGAACTTTAGCGTCAGATGGAACTCGAGCCACCATCTTACTCTATCTGGAAGCGCGGGTTCTAACCCGTTGCACTACTGACGCCCATGACTGGGTTCATTGTGACGCCAACTACCTGGGCCTAACGTTAACGGTTCCTCGCTAACAGATATTTGCCTTGTATCGTGGAAAGATGTTGTGGGCAAAATGGGTGTAAGTAGGGCACCAGGCTAGCGTATGCGCTCCCGGTTAGAGTGATGCGGGATCGAGTCTCGGCTGACTCCAATGTTTTGCACATCATCCACATTACTAGATATATAACATCATACCACCGCTAAAAGCAATTAGGTATGAAAGATTGTCTCTAATCTATTGTCTTCTACTTCAATATGTACACATGTTGACAAAGCAGCATGTTGGCTCTAAAGCAGATAAGAACGCGAACAAAACGGATTAACTTCTTATGGCATCAAAAAACAACGTGTTAGGGCAACAATCTGAGGCAGTAGATTATTCCTTCTGACAGCTTAGTAGAAGTTGATTCTTGAGATATTGCTATGCTTCATGCCAATTTTTGCCATAATTTTTGCAACGTCACTCAATCTCACAATTGTGCAGATCCTAGCACTTCTTGCAAACTTTTAGTACAACACATGGATCATCCACATAGCTTCTTTGTAATTTTCGCGGATAAGTTTGGCTGA
This sequence comes from Parelaphostrongylus tenuis, assembly GCA_019055375.1. Taxonomy (NCBI): domain Eukaryota; kingdom Metazoa; phylum Nematoda; class Chromadorea; order Rhabditida; family Metastrongylidae; genus Parelaphostrongylus; species Parelaphostrongylus tenuis. The sequence continues at coordinate 175,105 of JAHQIW010001077.1, forward strand.
TGCATGGAGATTTTTATCTCAATATAAATATTGTTCATTGTTAATAGAGTCCAATCTTCCTCAATTCCTTAAATATCTGCACTAGCTCCTTCCAACGTGAACTGATATCAGTGATACCAAACAGAGGTAGTCTTATGTAGCATTTTCCCAAAGGCGAAATAATATAAGAAGTGTCAAGTCGTGGGATCAAACCAAAACCTTCACATAATGAACGGCATCATTACCATTGCGCTATTCGCACGTGTTTCGACATTTACTGGTAACACCTGTGCAACACTATCAGTCATCATTGTATTGTCCAATTCACCTTTGCGATAGAGCCGAATGTATGAAGAATCCCACAGGTATTGATAAACGCCAAATGCTTTATCCTTTATTATCTCGAGTACACATTAAGAGTACTTTGCAAAGAGAGATAGTTTTGAGAGCTATGTCAGATTAGAAGTGCAATTGATCGGCAGTTTTCCGACGATGTAGTGGTAGCCATCGCAATTTTGGAAGCAATTTTATTGTTTATATAACTTCATTTGTTTCCCACATTGACTGTGGCCACAATGTTTGCTACACTGTTGATTTCTAGAAAGTTTAATTTCTTATAATCACTATTTAGATGGGAACTGTAAAAATCATAGTTGCCAAGACAATATGTTTTTTCCTTCATTTTGAATTAAATCATTCCAGTTTTTATCAATCATAGTTGCCCAAACAACATGTTTTCTCCTTCATTTTAAAGTAAGCTCATTCCAATTTTAATCTTGTGCTTTAATTTCGATTAAGATTTTTTCAAACTTCTATGACTCATTCCGGATCGTCCAATCACAGCGAAGCTGGCTGTCTGTTGAAACTCGTGTCCTTGAAAACAATTTTTATCTAGATATCCGTATTTATTTAGCAATCAATAATGAGTAAAGGCACTCTGAACCGGGTTTTTGGGATTATTATTGTAATGATTGATTCAATTTTTTCTGTTTTGTTTTAAAAAAAAAGGGTGGGACTAGAAAAAGGAAGATTTCAATGAGCAAAATTTCAGTCCAGTTGGTTGGTGGTTGGCTCGGGCCCATAAATGTTGTCATTAGATTCAAGAGGACGCCTTAGTTTCTTGAAGATGTTTCTTTTTCTTTTGCTATGCGGACTCTGACTTAATGGGAATTTCTTTTACCATTTTGACTTCTTTTCCGTGCAAACGTCTCTGTACTCATGACTTTTTTTTCAGTTCACGATTTAAAGAATTATTCATTCCATCTTCGTTTTGACACGATATTTTCTCAAGCTTTCCAAATCCTAATGCTTGATTTATCCAATGCCTTAGTTCATCCACTTCAGACATCGATGACATCATTTCTGCGACGTCTGTCGATGGACTCGGACTCGCTAAAGTCCAGCGAGGTGTCAAATCGAGTATCCCATGAGCAAACGAGTATGATGGCATCACGTCGTAACTACTTCGCCGCCGGTATTGAGATGGTGCGCCGACGATTCTCACTGCAACCCTGTAACGACCTCCCCAATCATTTGCATGGCATCACGTTAGGTCAAACTAACAATGGCAGCTTGCCCAATTTTGAAGAGGTATGTGCCCAATTTTGAAGAGGTTTGTTATGGCACAAAAATCTTTGTACTCTGAACTTAATGAGTTTTTGGAGGATAGCAATTAATGAGAATTTGACGAATAACAAACCCAATATTATCGTAATTTGTGCAAAATAGAGCGTTTATAAGTTCTTATCCCATAGAATTAACTTCTTCATGAGTCTCAAGAGCGACCATCTCTGAATCTCGGCATTTTTCAATAATTTCTTTCTTTCTTAAAGCTTAACACAAGGCCTTTCTGTGAACGTTATTCAAACAGCTGACGTTTTGGCAGTTTCGCTTTCTTCAAATCCTGGAAGATCAGGTTGTCCACAATCCAGTCAGCCAAAGACCTTTATTACTTTATCAAAGAAAGTCATCTAACTTAGATCTCAATCTCATCAAGCGCAAGAAACCTTCAATATACTCACAGATTCCAAAAGAGTCTTTAAACTCGGAATGTACCTCCCGCAACAAAACAATTGTCTTATGCTGTCTCATATCAGTGTGATTACGAGGCATTCGCCCTTACGGTTCATGCTTGATGGTGATATTTCAAAACGCTTCTAAAATCTTAAGCTTTTATGGCTTATGTTCCTGCGGATGGATGGTGGATGAATTTCTTCTGCACAGATCTGTGTAATATGGTTATCGCTCGGATCAAAGCATCAAGATTAAGCTTTACCAAACCCAAGATATGGACTTACTTGGAAACGTTACTTGGAAACATCTAATCAAATTCAGTACATGACGTCGAAATTCGCCATTCTTACGATGAAGTCTCCTCTATGAAAACCACGCATTTCCTAATGGTCAATTATGGCGCGTAAAGTTTTCTTGTGTAGTGCTTCTGATTAATAGATGGTTCCATACTTGCTAGTACTTTCGCACAGTTTACTTGTTCTTTTCTGTAACGAGGTCAGATGCAAATAATCAGATGACATTTTATTGAGGATACAGATTATACTGAGCCAGTTGAGGTCTCACATTTACATTTGATAAGCTTATCGAATTGAAAAAAGTCCAGCAAAAAGCTTTCGTGCACCAAAATAAAGATATCTTAGAATGTGGCCATATCATTTTGCATAGCAACTAATGTACAGCATATAGAGGCTGCGGAAAACTTTTGATATGTTTAAGTTTTCCGGTTACTTTATCAGTGAAAAAATATTGTATGAACAAATGGATTCATTCAATTTTACCCACTTAATGGATTAATTACGTCTATTAAGTCAAGAACTATAACAATAAACAAAACATTGCAAAAAGTTTTTAAGGTTGCCTACGTTGGCCTTTATACACTTACGAAGTCGCTTGAGAAAATTCCTGGCAATGTTGATATACGTTTCTATCGTAATTTCGCTCCAAGCGTGTGTCAAAACTAGCATAGATGTGTCTACGCCAGTGCTACGCTACGCTGGCGACTTTTCCTCCAGTATGGACCACACGGAATAATCTACTGAGTTGAGATCCAGCAGGTTTGAGGGTCAAATGTCCTTGCTCCAAAAGCCTGGAAACACCTCCTGAACGATGACATTCGCTGAACGAGCCGAATAGCGTAGCTACACAGTCTTGCTGAAGAACAAATCCTTCAGCGCCAAGTGTGGAGTACTCTAAAGCTCCAGTGCGCCCCCAAAAACTTGCCAACTATAGTTGGAAGCGTTGACTTTGACGTTTATGTTGATGAAGACCAACGGCGTCCTTGGATGGCGCAAATGCCGACCCAAGCCATTACAGAGGCCGGAAAATGTCGTAGCCCATGGTTTTGCCACTGCGTACTTCTGCTAACCTTTCATGTAAAGTTGACGTTAGTTGTAACAATTGTAGAGTGGTTTAACAGTGAATAACCCCACATGTGTAGAAAGCATCTTCGACAAACAAACATCAGCTCTTCAGCAAATCTTTCGGCTAGCCTCTAAAAGGAGTTTTCTCTCGTCTTTTTGTCTATAAAGAGAACGCGGATAACGATCCTGTAGCTGGCGCAACTTCAGCTTATTTTTGATAAAGTTTCGGACCCTCCACCGATGGTTCCGAGCTCCCGAGCCAATTTGCGCATCGAGCGGCCCCAGATTTTGATATGGCAACGAATCTTCTGCACGATTTCCGGAGTAAAGGAGGTAGTTGGACGACCTTTTCGAAGGCGGTCCTCATTTTCTGCGGTCTCTTTGAAACGGTTTACGGGTTTGTAGACACTTGGTGGTCTGAAACCACTCAATTTTGATTCTTTACTTCCTTATTGTGTAACTCAACTACTGCGCGACGTTGGCTTTTACGAACCATGGCTTGAGCATACTTGAAAATAAAGAAACAAATAAAACAGTTTTTACACCAAAACTGAACCAAGAATTTATCAGGTTTATCAGAATTGATAAAAAAGCATGTAAGTGCTAAATCCACCAAAGCACAGAATTCACAGAATCCTCTCACACTCTATACATATTTATATACATGTATTTACATCTATATATATGTCCCACATATGTGTATATAAATGCATATACATATGTCTGAAAGAATTGAGTGGTGAGCAAAAATGCGACCATAGACGGGAGTCGAATTCGCGTTTTATCCATAGCGCGGACGCGTGCTTTTACACCACAGAGGTACATTCGCACCACACTCTTCAATATCTCCATGACAGCTGTCAATCACCAACCTTTAGCAGGTTTAGTCGGAATGAAAAATAAGTGGTGGTGTGAATGTACCCGGGTGGTGTAGTTGTAGCACGCGTCCTCGCTAGAGAAGGAATGCTAGTTCGACGCCCGTCTAAGGTCGTATTTTGCTCACCACTCAGTTCTTTTCGGTATATGTGAAACATCATAACACTGCGAAAAAGGCTCATAAAACACTAGAAATCTTGAGTATATATATATAGGCATACATATATATTATATATTGGTGGTCATGACTATAAATATATAAGTTCATGTATGTCCCGTATAAAAATATTTTTTCTATACGATCAATGATCACAATTCACTGTGCAGATCCCAACACTTCTTGTCTACGATTCGTTTCCTCGAATCCATTCTCTCGCAAAGATCATCGAACATTTAGCGCATTGAGGATTTGTTGATGCTAGAGGATTTGTCTTCTTTATAAACGTCTCAGAATGCTGACGGGAACGATTCTTATAGTTTGACCTTTTACTATCCGAATAAAGACGCTCCTAAATAAGCTGCAGTTGATTGACATTGAGAGAGTATTGCGAAGGATATCGCACTAGAACATCTCTCATCGCCTCGCTTTCTGATGCATTCTGCCATTAACCAGTGTACTACCCCATAACCACGATCAAGTGCATACATATAATATGCATATAATGTACATGAGATGCTCTGCGGGATGATTTGCAAAACACCACTAATCTTTGCTGTAAGGAAAGTTAGCTTTTAGAAAAAAATTGACTTCTGTGTACGCCACACTTTTCTAGAGAGTTTATTCTAGTGCGCTAGACTTTTCTGGACATTTTGTAATCGATCGATACGTTTCAAATGTAGTTGTGAAGTTTTAACTGCCTCAGGAAGAACCTTTTCTCATAATAATGTGACACTTGGCTTTTTGCAAAAACCTTGTTTTCGAGAACAAAATGAGCAAATTGAACAAAATACGTTTTTTAAAACATCAAATGAGAAATTACTGGAGGCATTCTTCCACGAACAACACATGTCATGGCAACTCTAAGCCTCTAACTACCGGATGAATACAAGAACCTAAGGCAAAATTCTAGTGCACGAAAGTAAACCACCAAAAAAAGTGTGGTTTCTGTGAAAACCATGCCATAGTGAGTGTTGAGATGACATTCGCCCTCAGTAATAGAATTTATCGAAAATATTGCATATTAATGTTGCTTTCAACCCTTCATTCGTTGAGAAGAAGGAGGGAAAAGGCAAACTCTGAAATGCCATCAACATTATCACCTGTCTAATCATGGATCATCTCTGACTCTTGTGCACGCCATCATCATCACTACTCGTTATTGCTGTGTACAAGCTTCCTAGTTTACTCTTTTCGTTTGAAAGAGACGATAAGTAGTGTACTTATCGTCAAGCAACTTCTTGAGTGAATACGGCCACCAAATCAATGGTTTTTATGTGGCGCTGTCGACATCGCGTGGGACTAATCTCTACCAAGTTGTGTCTCACCGATTATAGTCAAATTAAACTGGTTGTTGAAGCGTACGATGAAATTAAGGGAGAATCATAGAGATCAACATGCAACCGAATGTTTTTCACTGTGCTCGCGATCTTTTTACAAGTTCCCTAGCTTGTTGGATTCCTTTTTGCTCAGCTGTGTGATTGAGCCATCAATCAAGTTGATATCCAGACCCAAGTAAACATTGCTGCGGCGCTCAGAAATGGTAGTTCCTTTGAGTATGAATAGAGTCCTAGAATCCAACGAAACTCAGAAAGGAGCCTCTTTCCAATACGATATTGTCAGCAACACGTGATCACCTTCCTATGAAGATTAGGATTTTTACACAGCGAGTGCAACACTTCTTTCTCATCTCTGAGTTTTTTTTAAAAAGATAATTGCCACCATTAATTCATAAGCCCCCAACATCTGTCATTCCTAATTATCAAAGTGGATTCGGTTATAAAGTTCATTAGACGTTTCCCTGAGCCCGTTATTGTTTAAATGACACTACCGATCGCTCTGTTGACGTTCGTAATCGTTCTCGTTGAGTTTTTCCAGCGCTAAATAAAATGCCTCAATCTCATCCCGAAAAGCTGAGCCACTGTTGATGAAGACATCAACTCCGCTAGCACATGCTGACAAAGATACCAACTTCGATAACTCCTCAACCATCGCGTCATTTGAGAAGGGTTTTTCTCTCGCGACGTAATGGTCCAGTCGAATGATATTATTCTCGATCTTCATATCTTATTCCATAAGATTTCTAATGAAAGTTTTTGGCGTGATTATTTGCGTCCTAAGTGGAGATGACTATACCGCCCAAGATTTTGACGGCTCAAAATGTTTCAGAGATTCTAGTAGCCTCGTCGTACTCGTCTACCAAAGCGAAGAATATTCAGTTTCAGCGAAATGGTGCGACTATATTCTTGCTATAATTCATACTAATTATTCATGGGTAACTTGCATGGCCATACTTACAGTGATGAGTGTAACCCTAAACAATTTGCTGTACCAATGTCTAAGTAGTGGAAAGCAGTGTGTAAAGCTGTTCTATTGGCTCGTCTTCTTCATAACAACCTGTATGCTCAGCTATTTTGTAAACTTCATTTCATCCGTCATCACAGTGTTTTTTTTCCACTCTGCGGATCCCAATACTTCTAGCATTCAAATCGTTTTTCGTCTTCTTCTTGAACCGCGTAGAATATTGGTTGAGCGTGTCTCCTTGAAAATTTCGAGGATAGCCTTGCTGTGGCGTTCCATAGGACGTTGTTGTTGACTGCCGGAGAGAGGTGGGTGAAGGGGGGAGGGGGGGGGGGAGTGGAGCTCCACTCCACGCACGTCGTGACGAACATTACAACCACTCGGCTACGGCGTTTAACTAGGCCGTACTCATTTATGTGCTAAACTTTGGTACGATGTTGGTCCTCGGAGTGCAGTGGTTAGAGGTGCTGTGTATTAAATTGATCTTTATTGATCTGATCCGTATCACGGAGATACTAAGCCATGAGTCCATTTGAACTGAAAACTTAAACCGATTGGAGGACAAAAACTGACTTGATACATCGGTAGACCATTGGAGTTCAATGGGAATGTCAAATATACATTCAACCGAGTCAACGATGTTACAAACAGAAGAAGGCATGACGTCTTATCAAGCGATTCATAAACCCTGAACATTTTTGCAGCTGCTCAATAAAAGGCTCGCCTAATGCCTTCAAGGCGAATCAACTTTATTTAAAATCATCAAATCTGTTATTCTTTCTCGATCGGGAAGTTAATAGCGGAGCCTCGGATCCTTACAGCCCGAATGAACGCTTTGTCCTGGCTATCCTAGGGCTTCAAAGAGAATCGAGTTAATCAGCATTCAACGGCGATAATCCCTTAAACACTGAGTGAACCCATGCAAGAGCACATAAAGATCGTCGTAGATGATGGATGCACGGAGACGGATTGCATGCAGGATTTTCTGAGATCCATATAGTAGATGTGAAAGACAGGTGGTGTAAGCCAATAAAGTTATGAAACAGCTCAAACACTGATTGCGTCGGTTTTGCATATCCTTGTAAATGGATTCAGTCACGACATAACGTAGTGGATGTAGAAAAATGCTGTAAATAAGGAAGTTCGGAGTAAAAAGTGCTTCCTTATCTCTGATGAGATCTGTAAGACCTCCAGCCGGCGATAGAATCTTAGGTAGGAAGAGAGCTTGTTTAGAAAAAAAGGAAAAGGTGGTCGAACACAGCATAGTAGAAACCGCTTTGTAAAATCAACTCAGTCATAATGAATGCAGAGGTGTTATAAGTAGCGACAGTTGTGATTAAAACGGTGCATGTTATTGTCGTCAAGAAAAATTCGCTATGGAAATTTTTCGGATCCACCAGTCATCTCAAAAGAACATTGACATTTTTTTCGCATCTCCTTGACTGATAAGTTCATCGGTGCTCTTGGAAGGAAAAACGCCTTGAATGTTCAATACATCATTGCTGAATAGCTCAACCATAGTATTAGATTATCGCCAGAGTATTTAAATTCTTCACATTCACCGCATGAGGTCACACGAGCATTTGTTTTTATGACTCTTTAATTTTACCCAGTGATGCGGAGTAATGTGCAAAACTTTCGCGTCTGGCGCGACTCGAACCCGCATCTCACTCTATAGGGGAACGCTTGCTCTAACCCATTGCACTACTGACTCCCGTTTTGCCACCATTCTCTAGTCATTGAAATACCTTGTGTACGTAAACTTTGGTTTTTTATATTGGCGGCTTCACATTTGCGCTAATCACAGCATTATTTGCATTCTGTTCGTTTTCCTCGCAGCCATCAACGACGAACGTTTTTGAATTTTGCGTGTAGTTTCGGCTACCGCTTGAAGAATTTGTCTTCTTCATGAATTCCTTGAATGCTGATAGAATTTTCTTCTCCAATATCGTGAGCTAAATCTGCTAGTTGTATAGTGCTCCCAGTTTTCATATTGAAGAGGATTGTCGGCCTTAATGAATAGGGAAAGATTCGCCTACAATTCCTGCTAGTCTATCACAATGGGAATATGATTGTTTCTCCCATGGAAGTCAGTTTGTTGACTATTGAGCGAAGAAAGACTTCGTTTGCTCAGCGGTTGGTCAATACAGCTGATGGGTATATGTTACACGACAGCTTTTACTATCAATGCATGAATCCATGAATTTGAGAGGAACGCGGTTTTCTTTGGTCTGCACCCATTTTAGACTCTTTGGAAACAACGCGTTTCCTTCTTTTTTAGAGTTTAGTAGTCATTATATAGTCTGATTTTTGGCAATTTTGAGCTTTACTTTTTTTCTGAAGTGGCCTTTTCAGGGCGCTTTAGTAATAAAAAATTATCTTTCACATACAGTTATTAAGTAGAGCTTCTCTCCTAGTATTTCAAAAAAAAAATCTTCTTATCGCGCTGTTGCAGACAAAATAGATTGGGCTTTGAAATCGAGCGCATTCGTGTGAGTGATCCTGTATCGATAGCTGATTGATTGCGCAACGCAACTCACAAGGGGAGCGCGATTTTGTTATTGAATTTAAGGTTTGAACGCGTAGAGGAAATCCTTAGGTATCAAAACAAAGGTTTTTTTTTATCTAGAGTTGCTTACAAAACAGAATAAATATGGTTTTTTGTAGAGGGTCGGATTGCTTAATCTAACTTAGCTTGGACTTTTTGGCGGCTTCATTTGACAGTAAAAAATGGAAATGAAGGACCTATACTCACATGACAGTAGCACAAAGCTTCTTCTGTAATTAAAACGGAAAAAGCCTAAGAATCTCTACGAAACGGGGGAATATTCTCAGATAAATGACAGAAATACGCGCATAAACGCGTTGAGTATGAAATATATTTTTATTAAACTATTACAGATGCATTGTGAAAAACCTTTTCTGAAATGAAGTACACTATTGAAAATATTGAGATTGGAGCTTTCAAATGACTACTAAAGCTCTGAAAAAGCAAGAAACGCGTTGTTCCCAAACGGTGAGAATGGTGCGGATAAAGGAAAAGTGCCGAAATAAAAACTCACTAAGACTTTGTTCATAAGCACAATTGTAACTGGAAGCTGAGGAATTGTATGGTCTAAATCGGTAGGTTGTAGCCTCGAACACATGATTTTGAAATGTCATTTCTATCACTAATCTGAGCCACTGTTCATATCAACAAAGTTGAAAAATAAGCCTAATATGTAGCGGAAACACTAATAAGACATATAACAAAATTGATATTAAAGTTTGCTTCATACAGATGAGTTTTCAACTAAATTTTTGCCTTCTACTGATGAATTACAGCTATGTTGCTTTTCAGAAGCTTCATCTACGGTCTCCTCGACCAAAGCGGGTCTCCATGATCGCCGATGGTGACAGAATGTTTTTTCTGCGAAAGAATCGTAAAAATCGCAAGTCAATAGTAAGTTCTGTCTTTATGTGATATGTCTCAACGAATGAAGCTCTACATGACCTAAAATTTAGTTTGAAAAAGATGAATAAAGAGAGGCGAACCCTTATTTTCCACTTATTGTAATATTCGCGCTACATATCAAAGATGGTTTCTATAGAAAGATGACCCATTCATTATTCTTTCTCATTCTTTCACGCTACATATCCTTCGTCAATGAGCCATCTTTCTCAGTTTGACGAGGTGCACCACTTCGGCTTCAACCAAAACGCCTTGAGCATCTTCTCTTAGTTCAGTAGTTTTACTTAGGACTGATTGAATTAAGTGACTAGTAATGTTTGAAATATTTGTACTGAGTATCGTGCCATTTTGTAAACAGTTGAGTCATTCAAGAAATTGAGTGACAGACAAATTTCTGAATGACAAACGGGGTTCGAACCCTCATTTCGCCCTTTCCGGAGGCGTATGCTAACCATTGCGCTACCGACGCTCCTAATAGGCTTTTCATAAACTTTACCTACAAGAATGTAGAGTAAGTAGATCGTGGTACTGCTCTCGTTCTTAACAGTTCCGTTTTTCGAGAGAAGAGGGCGCGGAAAATAGTTCACTGCTTAAGAATTCTATTCTGTTGCTGATAATTTCATGTGTTTTGTAGAGAACGTTGGTACTTGTCGCCTTCAGCTATGAGTTGTTGGTGAAATCGTCCTCACGTCTTAGGGTTTCTACGATCACGTTTGAGAACTGTATGTTAGAAGAATTTTAGCAAATTCTGCCGGCTAAATGCGTTGCGAAAACTTGTTTAGTCGGGATAATTTGTGTTCCTTGCAGCTTTCCGATTATTCATTTGAATCATACAAACATATACTGTGAATTTCTCGCCTACTTACTCTACACTTTGATGATTTTTCTTCACGAATGAAGAAAAATTGCACAAATTTTCTATTCCACCATTCTGTTTTTTTTTCTTGAGTAGAATTCTTTTTCTTATGAGTTTGAAGGCAAAACTAGGTTGTCACGATTTTCAACTGAAGTTTATATTGCTAGATTCTTTGTATTTGTTTCTGTTCTGGTAAACCTTAGGGAGCGAAATATTGTATTTGAGAGGTTTGAAACGATAGCGAATGTAGAAATCCTCCTTCTCCGCTTCCACACATAGGGACTTCCCTATTCAGGATTAGCTTGTAACTATTGTGTTAGTAGAAAATTTAGACAACATATTCACTCTTCTGGCGATATGAAGTCGTATAAAGCGGAGGTGAACCCCAGTTCACTGGTAACGTATTTGTTCACACTCATATATAAGTGTGGCTTTTTCAAATTATAAAACGAAACTGTGGGAAGAGACAGGAAACTTGACAAGGGACAAATGAATAGTCGAAGTAGTCTCCTTCCACATCAAGACAATTCGTCATTGGATCACAAACAAGGTCGTCAGCCAACTTCGACTTCTCGTGGACGTCCCTCTCTTGGCTTGTCAATCAATGCTCTCCTTTGAACGGAAAGTCTTGAATCAACACTAAGCTGTACGAACACCGCATATTTCGTCTCCATACTACGCCTTGCAGATTTGTCGAAGAGCTTCAGAAGCGTTGACAAACAATTTGTAGGAAGTGTGGCAACAGACGAATTTATCTCGTTCCATTCTGGAGACTGTAGGCAAATGATATAGCGTTCGATTCGCAAAAAACGAGCTTTCTAATGAGCTTGAAATCGCACAAAATTTATTTGTAAAAATTATTACTCCACACAATACGATAGGAGTTCTCTGCACCTTATCATTGATATTATAATAAAGCATTTTTATTGATATTCACCCTGATTGCGCTACATTCCTGAACATCTTTGGCCGAATTCGCTCGTCATGTATGTTTACGAAAGATCTTTATTCTTTCTAATGGGATAAATAAGCCTCATTCACGTTTGTTCTCCGTTCAATTCATTATAGCAATAGTGAGTCGGTTATAGTGAAGAAGACTCAGTGTGTCAACAAGTTGATTGGTTTGATGAGGAATGATTGGCATGGACGTGTCTCATCAACGCATTACTGCTAATGTGTCTATTGCATCCGCTTTGAACTTACCGGATATCCATAAATATCCACAAAAGTTGCACAGCATTGTAGAAGAAATAAATCTTCCAATGTCGGTCTACCTCTACTCTGAGCAAATTTGTACGGGAGACTGTGTGTAGGCATAAGAGAATAAGAGCTTGGTTCTTGGGATCCGAAGTTTTTTTCTTCTTCTTTTTATTGAATAAAAGCGGTTTAATTAATATCAATTGAGCTATACATTATTGATTAGGCACCACCTCTAAACAAGACAGCATTTTGTTAGAAGATCTTGGCATAATTTTAGAATATGTCTTTGAGAGCACACTCGAATTAATCCAGCCTATCAGTTTCCATAATACTCGGTCTAGGCGATGGCTCTATTTGCTAAGTGTTAAGCCATCGAGGGGCATGAATAGGCAAACTGATGGACACAAGATGGATATCTACTTATGCATTTGCACTATTCGTCTTCACAAATCCTTCAGATCCTTAAACAATTTTCACTAAAGCAATACGGGCGATTGAGAAAGTTTTTTCCCTTCTTTGGAACTTTGAAAATGCTGTGCCAGGCCGTTGTCAACTTCTTCTCAACACAATGTGCCCTCCGACTTTTTTGTAATGGAGAGGTCTGTTGCTGTCGATTAAGAAGTTTTCACGAGCATGGCGCTGTAATTGCTTAGTTTGGCTTACGGTGGTTTAGTTGGGTATCCGTATGAGAATGTGAAAATCTTTTCAAGCTTAGATAATCGTTCGTACACGATGAACGACATAGCCTAGTAAGTCGAAGTCAACATCAAATTAGATCTCCTCTGTAACGCAATAGAAAATAAAAAAAAAGACCTAAACGAGTAAGCACGATTAAATCGCATAATTAGTTTTTTTTCTGCAAAAATTTTCAACGACTACAGCTAAAATATTTATCATTGGAAGGACATAGGACAATTTTTTCGTTCTCGCTCAATTCCTTAGGGATACTCCAAGCATTCGATTTCGTCAAGCGTCGTGGAGGTGGTCGGCTGATCGATAGCATCTATAGTGTAAACTTTAACTTAAGATGACAAGCAGTCTAGTGTTTCCTACCCTCTCGAAAAGTCTGTCACCGATTTTTGTGTTCCCGGAGGTGGAAGACTTGCTAAGCTTGCAGCGCGAGGTCGAACCAGCGACCTTGGGTCTATAACACATCATCTCTGACCAAGTTTCACTAAGCATCTCATCAGTAAGTATAAAAATCTAAGATCTACCAATTAATATTAGTCCAGCTCCACGAAAAATTAGAGCGGGTGGTCACACTCTTGGGACACTTGAGCTAAGGTATGAATACGGGGACCATGCAATTTGATATATCGATATGATTCCACGCCAAGCTTCTCAAAGAAAAAACGTATTTGCAGTTATTGACATACACTTTTTTCATAGCCTACGGCTTTGGCTACTGGAGTGGTTTTTGATGGAACAAATACGAGAAGTTCTCGCTTGTTTACGACATCTCTGGGAATACACATAGCTTGTTGACCGTCACAAATGTCGCAAAACGAACGGCATAACATGCCAATCACATAGAATATGGTAGAACGAGATTATCTTCTTAAAGGAGGAATTGAGAAAAAGAAGCTATTTTTTCAGCGGACGCATTTTTCAAATGCAGTGGTTCAACTTTGATTGTCAATTTTATCTGCACACATTAATCGTCAAGTTCTAAAACATAATAGCACATCATTTAATTGCACTAATGACAATAAATTACTCTCTTCATCAGTTTTTTCAATGTCCGTTTCTCATTTCTCATCAGATTTGCTTTCTTGAATCTTTATTTTTAACAAGTTTCTGATACTACAGTATGACTTTTTTGAAATTAAATCTATGTCTTTCTAAAAACACTTAATATTATATAAATATAAATAGCAGATAGTGAATGTTTTCCATACTCAATCACAGCTATTAGACTAGAACTTCTGTGCCTAATGTTTCAAAATAATAGATAAGTAGCTAGTTAGCTTACTTAGCTAAGAACAAATAGTAATAGAACAAAATAATGATTAATGATAATACTATAAATAATAAGTTATGAATAGATCATAAGTTGAGTAAATTATATAAATTCATATCAATATTATAAGTAAATAATGACAAAATGATAAAAACGTAAATAAAAATCACGCCACTTCAAATTCAAAGATATTCCACTTTCAAGTTTGTAACTTATTAGATGCCAGCTTGCTGTAGTGCTCATGTTAAAACATAGAAAATTGGTAACCTTCAATATTAGTGTGGTAAATAGATTTCCTGGCTTTTAAAGTTAGAGAAGAAATTGACGTGAAAGAAGATAACAACCTCCTATTTAGCAAAACAATTCTGGTAAGGAGGCCTAATCAACTGGAATGTTTTTTTGGCCGTAATTCCTTTTTTTTCCTTCCACATCATTTTCTACGAAATGAACAATTCAACGATGTTTCCAAGAAGTCTAGCGAATTCTATCTTTCCCATTTTTTTTAGTGGGGGAAATATGGACTGATATCGAAATTAATGCTCCAATTAACGGTCGCGAATGCGTTGAAATAACTTGTCTAGAAAACGAGAAGGAGCTCGGAGTCATTTCTGAACAAAACGGAAATGTATCTAACGAGTGGCAATGAAATGAAGTCGGACGTCGAAACGAATTAGGCTGAAATGTGAACAATAGTCGAATGAGAAAGCAATAGTGACAATACAGCGACAGTATGACTAGTTCTTCTGATGACCCAATTCTACTATTGAATGCTATTATAACTCACTTTGTCAGCTATTAATCACTTATTAATCTCACTTGTTTCTTTGTTTATTTTATTTTTACCGAAGCATAAACTTGCTTCAATCGATTTTGCCGATGAAAACTTTTGAAATTAAAACAATGAGCGCACCATCAATAGTGGGTAAACCCAAAAAAACCTTATTAACGTCAATCTAAGGAGCAGAGCATGCGAACAATCAAGAAAAAGCAAAAGGAAAAGAATAGTTTGGTTGAGATTCTAAGTGTTCTGATGGTGAACTTCTTAGCCTTAAGGTTTGCTGTAAACCAAATTCAAACTTCCACTTCAATTTTTTCGTTCATTCAGTCGATGATTCACACTGCCGCTCTAAATGCTTGTCTAGTAAAGAAAAAATAATCCTCTTCTGTTGTGGGGAGATTCAGGATTTATTTCAACATCGTTTAGTGTGAATGTCATGACTAGCGGTCGAGCCGTTGACATCCGTTGAAAAGCTGTCAGCAAACCAAACAGCATCATTTGTTTGATTTAGCTAGCAAACAACAGTAAATGCTCTTTAACCTATTGAAACTCGTGTTTTTTTCGACAGCTGCTGATAACTTCACGGTCAGTAAAATAGTTGAGCAACTGACAGTTTGACAGATTTATAGAAGACTTGATTCTATCGCTTTGGAATTACGTAACTTTTCTCTTTCAAATTTTGATGTGAAGAAACCCGCTAACGACATATCGGAAAAACATGATTGTACCGTGCTGGATTAAATCCTGTTTATTCAGTTGCTTTGGTGAGTAAGATCTGAACCTCAACGGAGATTATACATCGAAAAATGTTTCGTATGGTGTGATAGATCAATATCCAACTTACTTTGATAAGAAAACTCAGATGGGTTGATAAGGATCTGTATATTTTGCTGACTTCTCCATATAACAGCCATACCGGAGCAAAGAATGCGCGCCGAGTGCGAAATCCAATTTCTTTTGGCTACTACAGCTCAATAAGAAACCCACTCAAAAACTGAGGTGTGGCATTGGAATTATCGAGATTTTAGCAATCGAATGGTCATTGAAAAATTAGGAAAGAAAGCTTGTTCCAGCGAGAAATGTCCGAATGTGAAATGGATTTTTATTTTTACTGTTACTGTATTGTGTAAAAGCTGTATAAAAGCGAATGTATAAAAGCTATTCAAAAAACAAAATGCGCCATTAGTTTTCATAGATCTGTGCTATCGAATGATTACTGGAACTTTAGGAAAAGTGGGAAATGCGTTTTTCTCAAGAGGCTGAAAATAGGTACGAATAGTGGGCACCCTACCGTTTCATCTAATACAATCCAGCATCAAAGGAGAAATACATATTGGTTTAACGTTGATGGCCTCCATTATTTTTATATCGTCTGGATCGTATATGATTTATATTGTTGCTAATAATCATTGACAAATACGAAATTGGGCATTTCTTTGATTTTTATTTTTAGCTCGATCCTTTCTCATGTTCCCCCTCTAAATCGAATTGGCGATTTTTCACCACTACGTATTACCACACATTTCACTTACTTTTTAGGCTTCACCTGTATCACCTGTCGTCTAGTTAATCGTCGAGTGACTCGAGCGGGTTCCAGCAACACTTCCATCTTTCCCTATCGCGTGCAAGAGTAGCCCAGTGGGTCCTCCTCGCTCTAGGGATTCGCTGAGCATCAAATCTTTCTTCTATAGCTTTCGTTAATAAATCGGACCAACGGGTCGGTGGTAGAGCGCTTTCGTGTGCATGAGGTCTATGGTACTGAAACGTTTTCGGAACCGTGCTTGTTCTCATGGCTGTCCTCCATCCAGTGTTCTGTCAATGACTGTTAAGGATGACTCGAGTAAAGAGTTTATAGACAACGGACAGCAAGCAGATTGGGCGATAATCGTCTATGTAGTGAAGGTCTCTCTTTTCGAAGAACAATACGGTCCTGCTGGTTTTTCATTGGATGAGGGCCTTGCATTTTGACAGGTAGGGAGTGAAGAGCCGAACCAGGTGAGATCTGGTGGCAAGTTCCTCAGATGTTCTGGTGTAATCCTGTCCGGAGCGGGTGTTGTTCTATTCTTCACCGGCGATATAGCATGTCGCATTTCGGAAGGGAAGACCGCTGGAACGACATAGTATCCTCTTTCATTTTCTGAGAGGACATGGTTAGCGAAGAGAACCGAGTAGCATTGGTGGATGATTTTCTCCATAGCCCTTCTGGGAGCTGTAAGTGTCCCGTCACGGCATCGAAGTGCAATCATCTTGGTCTTATGATTGACGAAGCCTCGCTGGGCTTTGCGAATGCTCTTCCCAACTTTTGCAGCTTCTGCCATAACTGCTGCTCTTCTCTCTTTGAGGTCTTCTTTTATCGCTTCTCTGCAGCGTTTTGCAAGTTCGGACGTAAGGTTTCGGTTGCCTGTAGCTCGTGCGATTCCACGTTGTCGTTTCAGCTCTAGTGATTGAGAAGACAAGCGTCTCATCGTGAGCTTAGGACTCTCGGCTTTCATAGCGCTTACGTGAAGATATTCGACAAGTCGATCGTATTCTTCGTCGATGTTGCCGACGACGGTATCTTTCCAAGAGCCGACTAATGATTTGAGTACATCCCAGTTTACGGTAGTTGTGGAACTTCATTGTTTGAATTTAGCTGCTTTCTCTCGTCTCCGCGAAAAACGGAACGTTGCCCGAAGGAGGCGATGGTCTAATTTTATGTAGAATTCAGGAACAGCAGCGACATTTGTCAGGCAAAACCTTCGATTTACTAGGATGTGGTCTATTTCGTTATGGTAATTTCCACTGAGAAACTTTCACGTCCGTCTTTGAGAGTGAAGCTTATGGAATTGTGAGTTACCATGGATGGTCTAAGTCGTCATGATAGACTCAGATAGCCTCTCATCCTGTTCATCCCATTCTAGTCCGTGGGTCCCAATGTAACGTTCCTCAGACTTTCTTCTAGGTCCAGTCTTTACACCAAGATCTCCGACAATGACCTTGAAGAATGTACAATCTTCTCCGAAGAATTTTTCGAGGTCATATAGAACGGTTCGAATTCGTTTTCGTCATAGCTTGATGTCGGTGCGTAAGCAACGCAGATGGTCAAAATCGGCATAGAATCACATCGTTTCAACCGTAGTCGCCCGATACGGGTTGTTAGCTGTTCAAACAAATCGATTTTCACGGTCAAATTCTGATTTGACGAGGGCGCAACGCCGCCGACGCCTCTGATATCGCATGTACCAAGGAACAGTTCTTCTCCGGTGTCATAAACAGCGTGAAAAGAATTGCGTCTTCTCGTCTCAGCCAAACCAATGACGTCGTATCTTATCCTTCTTGCTCGAATTAATAGATCTTCTACAGCGGATTTGTGAGCAAGGGTTCTTGCATTGTAGGTACACATCGTCATTTTAATCCGTTTCGATCTTGGCGACCTAGTTTGCCCCTGAGATTTCAGTAGCCTGTCCGTACTCGTCCTACCTGGCGCTGCCGTACCAGGAGCTCTTTCGGAGTCAGAGGAATGAGGCCTATATTTCTTACTGCTGTTGTTAACTATTTGTCACCACGGATCTCCCTTTTTGACCACGCACCTCCATCTTCGAGGGACCACCCCGATTAGTCACGAGGACACGTGTCGCGTCCCCAGGTGGTGAATAGGGGAGTAAGCGCGAACCAAAAAGCGACCGTGTGCTTTCCAGAGGCGCAGGAGGATTTAGGGGATGAGCTATCTGCTTCTGCAGCGCCGACTTGACAAAACTCTAGTTATACGAGTCAAGTAGGCAAAAAACTTACAATTAAGCGGGTGGGTTTTACATGGGAGGCGGTCAGGAGTCGCCTCCAACAAGTAAGCTCCTCCCGCTCCTCCGAGAGAGACTGGCAAGCTACTCGTGAGTACCCAGCCCCCACGTTTAGAGCCTGGCAAGCTACACGTTGGGTATCAAAATGCCAAGAACAATAACAAATATGGGCCTCATTCCACCATTTTAGGCTTAAGAGTCGGAAATCTAGTGGAATTTTATCTAGCGCGAATGATCACTCGTATTTTCACCTTTGTACCCTATTAACTTTGCAATATATAAACTAGATAGCCATTATGCTGCATGTAAAGAATTACAAAAGAATGACTGGAACACATGACAAGTTGACGTGGCCGTTGTCATATGCTGCTGTCATTTCATCTAGAAGCCCTCCTTTCACTTTCAAAAGCAAACAAAAAAAATATCAAACGCAAGCTATCAGGGCGGATAGAGGCACAAAGCCTACGTAAATTCTTGTTTTCCCAATTTCTTCATGTTCGTTTCTTTTTCCTTCTCATATTTCCAATTGTCAATTGTTGTATAGCTAACGGCTAACATATGGCATTCGTCTTGTTGTTAGTGGGTGGGTGGTGCTTCGTCTGTTACTCGTATTTGATTTGTTGCTGGCTCTCTTCTGGATGAGATTGCCCGGCTGCCTGGATGTGTGTATGAGATAGCTTTCGTCTGTGTGTGTATAATGTATACATATATTTCGAAAGCTGCGCCTATTACACCGTATGGCTTGCTTCACACCACCACTCACATCAGTACAATCATCGTTAATAGATCGCAAATCTGTTTAACTATTTTGTTTCGACCATAATTCTTTTCTAGAGGCTTTTTGAATCCATTGGTAGAGGCATTTAGACAGTTGCCCTGCCCTATAGCTTTAACTATTCGTTTGCCAGTGAATGTAATGAAGAGGACATTCAATTGTAATTTTGTATGTAGAGTACTTACTGGGAGAGAGAGAGGGGAGAGAGAGAGAGGGAGAGAGAGAGAGATAGAGGGAGAGGGAGAGAGAGAGAGAGAGAGAGTTTTGTGTGGTTTATTAATTCGCTCTGCGGACTACTACAAATTCCCATTCACTTTGAAATTCCGTAGATAGGAGCGGTTTAATTTTTGCGAAAAAGTGCGGACGAATACGCGCCCTTTTGGGTAACGAGATATCTCCGAGTATTTTTTTTCTTGCTTTTTCAGAAATGAAAGTAAATAAAATAGCTAAAACTTGCCAAGTTTTTATCTTAATAAAACTTACTTAGATTATTACTGAGTATTTCTTTCCAGCACAAACCGCACATATCTATTTGTAAGACATACCTAGCTAAGCATAACAGGACCGACTTCATGGTACTTCTTATCGGTTTTTGATCTCATAATTTTTTATCTCCATTATCTTCTCATCAGTTATAATCGTCGCTTTGTCGCCTAATCTCTTCTAATGACTACATCACAATATTCTTGTCCAAAAGATCAAACCGCCAAGATGAGTTGTTTTTTCATGGCGAAGATACTATGATCCAAACAAGGGACTCTATTTTTAGTATTACCATATAACTGCAACCTATAATCTCAAAGAACAACTTGGAATTAGTGTTGCCCTTATAAATTTTTCTCTTATTTTCATTCGTATAATTGCCAAGTAAACATAGAAACGTATAATTTGAACAGTTGTGGTGTGAAAAAATCCACAACTCAGTGACCGCTCTGATTTCTCAACAACTGCTATTAAGATCTTCGATAATGAGAACACTAGGCGAACTCGGAAGTCTAAAGTGTATATAAGCTTGTCAGTAAGCCATCTAAGCCCTGAATCTGTTCAAAAACCCAAGTTTCTGGTGAATTTAACACTTTGATGAGCAACTAATTACAGCGTGGCTGATCATCGCGTATTGAAGCCAGTATGGATTTAGTAATCAGTAAAAAGTTTCGAAGTAACGAACTAATTTCTTGAAATTGCTGTCCTGTTCTTAAGTTTACAAAGTGGTGAATTGCTCAAAGTGCTTAAGGAGTTCTAAAAAACAACATTAAAGAGTCAACTTTTGGAAGTCCTTTTGTGCCAGGTTGGAAAGCAAGTTTCCATTGTTCGATAAAACACTCAAAATTTATGCATATATTTAGCCAACAAGCAGCAAGAACTATTCTTCAAAATACAGACCATCAATATCCACCACTTATTGCCATCGGTCTGCCAGGTTTTGGATTTGATCGAAGTATCACTCCTTCGGCTTTGAATCAAAGACCTCTTGACATGCCTCTTCAACTTCATCGAAAGATTCAAATTGGCGACCTTAAAAAAATTACAAAAATCAGCAAGTTCGGTTGTCGTCCGGATCTCGGTCTGTCGGTTAACTCTTCATTTCCAGCCTTGAACTTACGAAATTGCTCGCGGACTGTTGATTCTCCAACCCTACGGTTGCCCCAAGCTTTGTTGATTCGGCGAGCAGCATCAGCAGCATTTGAACCAAATTTGTACTCGTAAAGCATCAGCAAAGGTTTTTGCTCCCTGAACGATTCCATTCTGCAGCAGATATAGACAAGTTATATATCAATAGATGCGCAAGAAGTGGACCTTTCAAATGATATAAAAATTATACACGATTTATGCGAAAGAACGACATTCCCATCCAAACGATGGTGATTTTCTTTCCAACTTATTATCAAATCTGTACTCATGTCACTAAACTGCTAGAACGAAATCTGTATCTGAAATCTTTGAACGCTAATGCGCAAGCTATGAACGTTAATAACGGATTCAGTGATTTAGCATTGTGTAAAAGAAAGCGATAGCAAAAGTGTATCTATAGCCTCCAATTGGTCAGGAATTCATTTTAATCAAAGTATAGGGAGTTTTTCATATAGCCACACATCTTCGAAATCCTATGATTTCTATCTTACTTGATGGAGTTTATTGTGAACTGAGCCTTGTCTACACAAGCACTTTTGAAAAAGGTTTGCATTCAAATCCATGCTTACGCCATGGCAATGTGTTTATTTTTTTTTTATTGATGGGTATTAAGTTCTTCGACTTCTAGAAATAGGTGACATCCTTTTTTGAAACTTCTTAGGACATCCCTATATGAATGGCCCACACATATCTCCAATAACCGAGTCTTTTTGCCACCGTGTTTCGATGAAGGCTTCAACTTTCGTTCAATTTCAAGAGACGCTAGTTGCTGGCCATAGACAGCAAAAAAACTGCGCTGTTGTTGCCCTCTTGTTTCTTATCAGTTCTACCAGAAAATTTTCTAATTAAGATAACAACTGACGATAACAGTGGAACAACTTTCTTGAGAAACCGACGAGCAATTTAGAAAACTATCACGAATTATTTTCTCTCGTAAAATGATTGATTTTCATTGCTCATGACCTTTTCTCCGAACCGTTCGTGGTTTGGATATCCGGTTTTTTGAATAGTTACACGCAAATGAATTATTTTTTCGAAGCGCTTGCAGTGAAATAATTTATCTTTTCGTCGTATTAATCTTAACTCAAGAAGTTTTTGTTGCAAGGATAACTCAAAAGTTTTTGTCGCAGGGAAGCCGTATACAAATATCAAAGGGGATTGACTTACGATGGATTATGTGAAAGACACAGTAGACATCTATATAGTTTGAGAAATTCATCTTGAACCCCTAGCAAATGACCTTCATACTGACCTTTCATCTATTCGCATCATTTGCAGTGAAACTCGATAAGACGTAAGCATTGTGGAAAAAAACGTGTTCTACGCTGCTAAATGGTGATGCGTGCGCTTCTCGTGTTTCCTTTACGAAAATTCTTAGAGGATCTACTATATTTTCGTTTGTCAGTAGTTTAGTATAAAAATCTAAAATAAAAATGAAGTGTGAATATCCAGCCAGTTGCAACCAAAGATCTCCTCATCACAGCTTAGAACGACAGCGATCTATGATGCAGTTCATGGTCCGCCGGCTGAAGTTCAAAAGTGGCCCAAGAGATTACAAACTTGGATCGAGATTACTGTAGAAGAGCTATGGAACTAATTACTTGGTAAATAGGTAGAAATGAGTCGTATTTTCTATCAACGCTACGTTTTTCTGGTGTTTTCGAGTCTGAACATATATTTCCCGTAAACCAGAGTGTGGATAGGTCCGGGACCGCACCGAACTCCAGCAGTCTCGAGTGGTCTGCTAGCCCTGCTCGTTTGAGTGATCGATGCCTCACACTCTCGTCCATTACACATTGCCCTCGGTTCCTCAAACTTTTAGAATCGATAGACTCGTCCGTCCAGTGTCTTTGAATTGAATTCACACATATGGCTTGTTCACCCCATGTTCGATTCTATTAAGCTTTACGCAGCCTGAAACTGAAATAAAATCACAAGTCAGGCAGTATAAGTTCATTTTAGTTAGCTTCTAGAGACAATCTTCAGGAATAACTCTATTCCATATAGCCATAAAGGCTCAATGACCCCTCTCTCATTCATATCGCGATGCACGACTTTGTTGTCTGTTTGTTTTGGCGTTGGCTTGTTTATCGCTGCAAAATAAACTAGACAAATCCTCGTAGAGACCTCGAGACCTCGAGATATGTCTGAGTTTGACCCTCTAGAACCATAACTAATTATGGTTCGTAATTTTCTTGAAACTGACCAAAATACAGATTTTACAAGTTCCGCTGGCGTCTTCAGTTAAAAATAGTAACATTTCCCTATTCTCATAGAGTGTGATTCTATCGAATTTAATGTGTACTTTGTCTTTTATACTTCACAAAACTCATAGGTCGACTAATCACGTTAAAAAGTCATCTACACCGCACATACATTATTCACTAACGAGTAAATAGTGCATGAAAATTTATGAAGATCTCTGAAACCGTTCTAGCGTGATTGTGTCCACGATTTCTCTTCGTAAATATCATTACAAATGAATCTTTGTTAGTGAACCGACTGCCACAATACAACGGTTACACCTGCGATTGAGAACCGGTATCTCGTCGCCGTCTTGTCTTCGTCGGTCATCGTCGTCGTCAAGTGTCAGGCCATCGTGGTTGTCATTTCGTTGTTATCGAATTAACCCTTCAAATGACGTCGACATCGTTTGGCGAATTCTCCCCCTAAAGTTGAAGCGCGATATTTCCCCCGGAAACTTTCCTCATTAGTTCGTTATCGGCTTGGTTCTGCTACATGTTTCCTGAGTTTGCGACCATACGCACTGATATCGATGCGTACGCTGATATACGTTCGGGGCCCTTGTATTATGATTTTGAAAACGCATTTTGATTAGGCACCAATGGATGACTAATTCCTATGCGGCCACCCCTTTCGACACACGACCAGATGGGCCACCGCTGTCGGAAATGGGCAATTAAACTTTGATTAGGAGAAGAAAAAACGCTTGAGATCGGTCGCAGTCGATATGGATTGATATCATTCTTATCAGCAATTCCTTCATCTCTCGTGTCACACACTCCTCGTTGTTAATCTTTCTTATCAGTAAAATCTGTTAATCGATCGGTCACATTGGTGGTTAATAGTTGAATCGCCACGAACCACTTACTCGTAACATGTATCAAGTAACAAACCAGTCGTTGTAATGCATCCAATTCTTTCCTAGCTCTGTTCCTTTCTTCCTCCTCTCTTTCTTCTCAAGTGAATAACATTACTGCTTATCTTCCTCGCTCCCTGACATCTCTCCTTCCTCCTTCCTTTACAGAGTAAAATTCCTTCCTGAGTCTCTCATTCTCTTCTTTCTCTTCTCTGCTGGAAAGTGATCTCTTTCTTACAAAGCAACATTTCATTTATATAAGTTGCTCCTCTTCGTTTTCTCTTTTTCTGACAAAGTAGCATCACTGCTATTCTTTCTCCTTCTTTACAACTTTCCTTCATCCCTCTTTCAAAAAATGAAATTTCTCACGAAGTCGCTCATCGTCCCGCTTTCTCTTCTTTTTCTCCTCTGTGAGGAAGTAATCTCTTTTCTACAAAGTAAATTACTGCTTCTCTTCCTCTCTTCCTTACATCTCTCCTTCCTCCTCCGTCCAAAAATGAAATTCCTTACAAAGTTCCTCAAGTTCCGCTTTCTCTTCTCTCTCTCTTCTCTGCGAAAAAGTAAGTTTCCTACTAAGTGACATTACTGCTATTTAACTTGATTTCTTGAGAAAGTTGGTCATCAGGTAGTCAGCTGCTATCATAACATTGAAGTTTAGATCTGAGATAAACAGGATCTCTATTGCGGGATGTTAAGATGATAAGTTGTCATAACGGAGAGTCTCGCTGATGAAAGATAGATGTTAAAGCTCGTTATCGCTCACCTGACTCTATGCAAACTATAATAACTGGTTATCTACAAGATCTACGATGACTGCAGAAATTCGCTATCACGACGATCTTTATGGTGGTGTTTACATATAAGTCAAGTAGTACTTTTTTGTTCTGATTTGTCTCTTCTCTAGCAATCCTTCAGATATTCATCAACGCCGAGAGATCTAGGTTGAACCTTCTATTTCTCAGCTTTCATCTAGATGTATCAGATCTTTATTTCCACTTTTTGCGATTTTTTTTTTGCTCGGATACTTTTTTTGATTTGAGAAAACCCCGACCAATTGACGAGAATTCACTACAATCTGTTGACAAGGCGGGAGTGGCTTATGTGTGGTTATTTTGCTTTTGTTCACAAAAATATGCTTTGGAATCATTCAGTATCGAACACAATTTGTTTACAACTGTTAGTCAAGCTCGGATTTGATCTACAAATAGTATTTATCTTGTAAAATCATTAAATATCGAATACCATCCATTTATTATGTTTGCAATGCGCAGATCTGATCTCCAAATAGTAATATAGATAATTGTAAATTACTATTATCACAGCTTTCAATAGGATCCTATATAGGCTGGATTTTTTTCGTGAGTAACGAATGTGATTGTTTTTTACGTGTGACTGATTCGCACTTTGATTCTGGTACTCTATATACAATAAGTGATTCCGCGGAGAAGTAAGTTCCTAATCAGCTTCTAGCCACCGTGCGTGCCGATTCCCTTACACACTTTCCTTTGGTTTTCTCCCATTAAAACCATCTTCCAACCTCATTTTGAGCCCTTTTTGGTCATTTTGCATTGCATGGACCGAAGAGTAGAAGGACGATCCCAAGACAATGGTTCACCATTTTTTTACGGATTGCTAAATGATTACCGATTTCACAAGATGACCGGCCTACTCTGCGATTGGCGCTGGTCGACTCAACAGGGTTGAAGTACAATGCTGTGCCCTGCAATAGTCAATATGGTAGATCTTCCGAGATACTGAAAAAAAACGCTTGTATTCAAATCAGCTTTATTCTTCTCGCGATCTGCTCGCATTTGATCTACCATATGGGAACTGGGGTGTCTCCGCTATCCGTCCCGTCCTTCATGTATCGTCCTTTCCCTTCCCATCTCTTCCCGACTCGTCCCTTCCCGATCCGTCTCCTCCCGTCCCCGTCCGTCCGTTCGCTTGTTCTTTCGCTCGCTGCCATTTGCAAGTGATCAGCACCGCACGCGCGGCGCAATAATCGCCGTCCCGTCTTTCTGGCCGTCATTGGCCGTTTTCCGCTATTTATAGCTTCCTTATCGATTCGTATTTATCTGTCTGTTTGTCTGTCTCTCTGTCTATCTGTCTATATTCCATCCAGGTGTGTCGCAAGTGAACGACAATCGATCGATACTCGTCATTCTCTCGGATCATCGAACGACGATCGCATCGATCGAATGTATTGATCAGTACCTGACCCAGACACGTCTTTACGCTGGATTTTGTCGGAGGAAAGTGTGTGAGTACGGCGCGGTTACCGGACGCGCTGGCTCTTTGCCTCAAATCCCATATGGAGACGACGACGACGACGACGGCGACGAAGGATTTCGAGTTTCGACCCACCAAAGAGGGTGTACGGTCGAAAAGTCCGGGCGTCATTGAACGTCTGAGTAATTTCGCCCGAAATAAGGCACGTCATTCACTTAGCGAAAAGTCGTCCAATTCTACCGCGTTCAATGAAAAATCGAAAAAGGTTCGTTTAATCTCGGTCTCACACCGTCACACTTCTATCAGTACTCAACTTCTGTCTCGAAGTAGGCTAGCCGCGTTGTAACACAGCCTACATTAATCCACAGGATCTGGATTCATAGATTTTTAGATAGTTAACGTGTATCTTCATATGTTGCACGGGAACACAGAAAAAGTAAAATGACACTAGTGCTGAGCTGTTGTCCCATCAATTTCGCTCAAGCCTAAGTCTACACCTAACCCCAATTAGGCCTGAACGTAGGCCTAAGTCTTGGCCTAATCCTGGACTTAAGCCTAAGCCTAAGTCTACGCCTAAACCTAGACTTGAGTCCGAACCTAGGCCTCAGTCTTAACCTAAACCTGAACCTAAACTCAAGCCTAAGCCTAAGCCCAAGCCTGAATTTGAGCCTAAGTATAAGCTGAATTCTCAACCTAAGCCTAAGTCTAAGCCTAACCCTAAGCCTGAACCTAAACCTAAGCCTAAGCTTAAGTCTACGCTTAAGCCTAAACTCAAGTCCGAATCTAAGCCTAAGTCCTAGCTTAAGCCTGAGCCTAAACTCAAGCCTAAGCCTAAGCCCAAACCCAAGTCTGAATCTAAGCCTAAGTATAAGCTCAATTCTTAAGCTAAGCCTAAATTTGAGCCTAACCCTGAACCTTGGCCAAAGCCTGAGACTAGGCCTCAATCTAAGCTCAAGTTTTAGTCTAAGCCTAAACCTGAGCCTAATCCTCTCGTAATTCCTTATATAGAGAATTCAGTTGAAAAAGTACTTCAAAAATTGATGGGACCACAACTCTCCACAAGGGCCAGTGAAAGAAAAATAACAAATAGGAGAAATAAAAAGGAATAAGGAGCAGTAAAAAATCTGAGAGTTTTCTTTCCTAAAATGTTTTGACTAACATTTCAGCTTTAGTTTTGGTCAAAGAACAATTTCAAAAAGGGATAGTATGTGAAATAAATTTTCAGTTTTCATTGTTCATTTTCACGCCAATTGACGGCGAATAAAAATCGGTTTCTATGTGTTTCTCTAGAAACGCAAGACAAATAAAAGAGAAAAAAAAAACATAACGAGTAGAAGTAATGGGAATGCGATTGGTTGAAGCTAAGCTGGTGAGGGAAAGGTTCAGTTTGTGCTCTTGAGATGATCTGAGGGTTCCTTTTCGGTTATATGGGAACAAACGGATAATCGACCTGATTCGCCGGAGAGGGAAATTTTCATAAGAGTGTTAGTAACCAATGGAAAGCTGAAACTTCAGGCTACAACCCCACGTCGCCAGTTTTCGAAAAAGCATTTTCTAAACGTTGCTACAGAGGGAAATTTCTTACGTTGCAGATATGTATATTTTTCAGCGAGATCGGTTTCTCATTTGTCTCCTTATAACCAACAAAAAGAACCGATCTGAGTTTTTAATAAAAGGACAAAAAGTCGGTGGAATATTTTCCACCAATGAAATTTTTCATTTCAAATGCCGATCGAGGTTTTATGGAAGCCATTATTTCGATTTATTCTACCCCCAAAAAAAATCTCCCTTGATGTTTGTAGAGCATTTCTAGCGTTCAATTCCGTATACTGTAGCCAACAAGGAGGCAAAATTTGCTTTAGCTGCTGAGGAAAAAAAGCGCAGAAATTGTTTCCGTTGCCAAAACAGGAAACAATAATTGTTTTCTCGCTGAAAAAAGGAAACAAATTTGTTTTACTAGCCAAAAATAGTACGCAAACATTTCTTTCATCGCCTATAAAAGAGCAAAATTCACGTCATTTGTCAATACGAGGGACAAAAATTTGTATTAGTTATCAGAAAAAAAGCAAACAAATATTGCTTTCCCTGGCAAAAAAAGAGAACAAAAATTAGGCTTTCGTTTCGAGTGTTTTCTTAAGACCACAGCTCAAAATTCAATATGCCTGGTAATTATTTTTTGAGCCACGCATGTCAGTGGTCTGTCAAAGAGGACTGACTTATAGAGCCCGACACACGTGTTTCGATCTTGCGATCTCGTCAGTCGGGCAGTTACCCTTTCTCGTCTTTTGTATTATCTGTGGGATGCTCCAGTTTCCATAGTAAGAGTTAGCGACGACGAACGTTTTAAATCTTTTTACATCTATAGTTCGTAAGATCGAAACATGTGTATCGGGCTCTTTAAGTCAGCCCTCTTTGATTGACCACTGACATGCGTGGCTCAAGAAATAATTGCCAGGCATATTGAAATCTGAGCTGTGGTCTTGAGAAAGCACTCGAAACGGAAAATCGCCTTATTTGCCAGAAAAGGAGACGAGATTTTCTGTGATTCTCAGATAAAGGTTCCCCTTTTTCTTGACGTTAGAAGCAGTCCGATCTACTAAAATCCGTTGATTATTCGTAATAATTGACGGTAGATCACAAAGTCAAGAAGCGATAAATTCGGGAATAAACAAGAATTTAAGTTGAAATCGGACTGCTGTCGGACAGGGGAGGTTCAGTTTGTGGTGGTGGTGATCTCAAGTCTGATCTACCAGCTGACTCGTTCAGGATCTCCATCGCGAATTCCAGAGATGTCGCGACAACAATGATCTACGCCTTGATCTCAGTTCAAATGATGTAAGCTCTTCTCTTCTCTATCTCGCGTCTCGCGTTTTTCTCGTTGATTTCCGCCATTCCCACTTCGGAATTGATATTCTTATTTTATATCTTTTGTATTTTATTTACTTTACATTTATATTTTATATATTTTTTATATCTATTTATACTATTTTATAATTTTGTTCATTTTTATATTTTATTTTATTTACTATTATTTTTTTTTTCTCCGTTCATGTACTATATTATTATTTTTTATATATTTTTTTCGTTCCTTTTTCTTTATTACTCTGCTATTAAATATATTTTACTAGTTAATTATCTTTTTATTGTATTATTCATATTATTTTTGTTATTTAGCGTTCTTATTTGCTTTTGTATTTACCCTAAAATTCCGTAGATAAGAGCGGTTTGAGTTTTGCAAAAAAAAAAAGACGGACAAACACTCGGAAAAGTGAAATATTTTTCCAGAATTTCTTTTATTTGACTGCCACTTGCGGAGGTATGATGTTACAGTATACCCAATAATGTGGAGTGCTGTGCAAAAACATTTGCGTCAGCCGGGATTCGAACCCAAATCTCATTTTCTTTCCAGGAGCGTATGCTAACCGTTGCACCACCGGAAAGAGTGAGATCTGGGTTCGAATCCCGCCTCATGCAAATGTTTTTGCACAGCGCTCCAAATTTTTGGAAATACGTTTTTCAAAATTCTTTTTTTTTCTTTCTTCAAGAATAAGAACAAATAGGAATTGCTAAATTGATGAATTACTAAAGATTACTAAATGACTAATAAGTGTTGTTATTTTCCAGCACAAACCGCTCTTACCTATAGGATTTCAGGGTATATATCTCCTTAATATTGCCTTTGTTTATGATTATATTTCTCTTCACTGGCCATTTCGGGACCATGGACCCCACGGTCTCTGCATCTCTAACTGGCAACTGTGGAGGGTCCGCTTCACGCCCTCTGTATCTCTAGCCTGCAGCGTGCTTCATCTTCACCTAGCAGTGGCAAGTAGGGGTTAGAGATACAGAGGGCGTGAAGCGGACCCTCCACAGTTGCCAGTTAGAGATGCAGAGGTCGTTCGGCCACTGTCCCGAAAGCGTCAGCGTATACATCAGTGCGACGGTGGAGAGTTGTGGCCCCATCAATTTCTAAAGTTTTTTTTTTCAACTGATTTTTTATGAAAAAAATTACGAGAGTACGTTTGGGCTTAGGCTTAGGCTTAGAGAATTGATGAGGCAATATTTCTTCACTAGTGTCTTTAATTTTTTTATTATTATTTTATTTTATTATTTATTATTTTTTATTTATATTGTTTATTTATTATATTTATAATATATTTGTGTTTACAATGATATCTCACTCAATTTATACTTATATTTTATTTATATCTGTATATTTATTCGCTTGTGCTTGGGTTTACACTTATGTGTTTTTTTCTATTTAGTGCTTATATTCGCCAGTTAGAGACGCAGAGGACGTGGGTCCACGGTAGCGAAATTTTTAGACTGGCAGTCTTCAAAATAGGTTGTGGTCTGTCCGAGATATACC
Source organism: Parelaphostrongylus tenuis (assembly GCA_019055375.1). Taxonomy (NCBI): domain Eukaryota; kingdom Metazoa; phylum Nematoda; class Chromadorea; order Rhabditida; family Metastrongylidae; genus Parelaphostrongylus; species Parelaphostrongylus tenuis. The sequence goes on from JAHQIW010001077.1 coordinate 205,918, forward strand.
CACGGTCTCTGCATCTCTAAATGGCAACTGTTAATGTCTGCTTCACGTCCCTTGTATCTCTAACATCCAGCATGGTTCATCTGGTGGTAGCACGCTGGCGGTCAGAGATACAGAGGTCTTGAAGCATACCGTCCACAGTTGCCAGTTAGAGACGCAGAGGACTTGGGTCCACGGTACCTAAAGGGTTAGACTGGCAGATCCTTCAAGATTTGGGATCGAATGCAAGAAGTACTCGGGATCTCTCCAGCAAATTGCTTTTGTTTATAATTGCTTACGATCCCATATAAATATTTATCAATATTTATTTGTATTTATAATTTTTCTCTCTAATTTCTGCTAATTAGCGTTTATAATAAAAAATTACAAATTTATTTACTATTACTTTTATTTATTTTTCTGCGTAGCCGAACGGTATTTTTCCTTGTTTTCAGATTACAGCGATACCGTCGTCAATTCGGGATCTAACCCAGTTGACTGAATTGTTCCTTTACAAGAACAAACTCACGCAATTACCGCCGGAATTGGGAAATTTGGTAGGTTATGACGTCATCACTGGACGTTTTTTTGCTAAGAAGTAGAACAGCGGGCGATTTTCCGACTGTTTTCTCTACGTATATTCGATAGGAGCCTTGAATCTCGGTGACGGGACGAACCCTCGTCTCACCCTTTCGGGGGCGCGAGCTAACCACTACACCATTGCGGTTCCTGTTCCGCTATCACTTTTTGTCTAATCACCCAATTCTTAGGTTTCTCTTCGGAAGTTGGGCCTCAGCGAGAATGCTCTCTGTTCATTACCGGACTCGTTGGCCTCCTTAACCCAACTGGAGACCCTGGATCTTCGACACAACAAGCTCACTGAGGTCGGTTAGTTCTTGGTGCTCACCGTTTTTTTTTTATTTTATACTTTTTTAAAACTCATTCATCTCTCAGATTCCGTCCGTTATCTATCGGATAACGTCTTTGGAAACGCTATGGTTACGATATAACCGGATCGTTGCCGTCGGCGACGATATTGCAAATTTGACGAAGTTTGTTTCTGTTATTTTGGTTTAGTCTTTCAGTATCGACTGATCGATTTGTTACTATTGATTGGTCACTGTATCGAGTGATCTACGATGACGTTACAGACTCAAAATGATCGATCTACGAGAGAATAAAATCCATAGTTTACCGGCTTCTGTCGGACGAATGCGATCATTAGTCGTATGTCTGTTGAGCTACAATCACCTCTCAAAGGTCCCCGACGGTATGTTCCCCTTTATTTACCTTTATTTTGAATTATTCAAATGTTTATCTATGATTTAGCCATTACCACAAGGTTGATAAGTAGAAATCTACTAAACAAAATGAAAAAATTACGATGAAACTCGATAAAATCTTTACTATCAACCTTGTGAAAGTAGTCAAATCACAGAACGAGTAACGACTACTGATTGCTAGCAGCGACATGAAAGCAGTGCTCGATCGGTCGCTCGGTTTTCAACGCGCATTTCAACCCTTTCGGGACCGTGGACCCAATCCTCTGCGTCTCTGGACTCCAGCGTATTGCGTCCAACAATGGCACACTGGGGCTAGAGACGCAGAGTGTTGGATACATAGCTCCTAAAGGGTAGGGATATGTGATGTGTTATGTGGTTTTCGCTTATTAAGAATAAACAACTCTAAATTATCCCAGAAAGATCGATAGCAGAGCGGGAGCCTCGGTGAATCACTGATTAACGCGCGCGCTCTCGGATAAAGTGAGATGCGGGTTCGAGTCTCGCCCGACGTTAAAGTCTAGCAGATCATTTATCACGATTGGCCATATTTTTTTTGTTTTTCACAAATTATTTGGTATTTAGATCGCTATTTCCTCTCAAAATCCATCGCCATTCGACCAAATATTCCTGTGAAAATCGATTCGTTTCAACTTCTAAGACCACTCACTGGCTGCTTGTTTACCTCGGCATAGCTCATAGTTCTCAAGAATTCTTTATTTAACCCTTTAAGTACCCTTTGGCACGTTTTGTACTAAGCCGCGCGAAGTCACATCTCATTCGGCTACTGTAGTGACGGCGTCGCACCTCGTGGGAAAGCAGGCGCAGACAGGCATGCATGCGCAGACACGGGATGATGCCTGCCTGCGACTGCCAGGCAAGCGACGGCGCGACGCCGCTTGCTTATCAGCAGTGGTTCTCGAAGGGTTAAATGCTTTTATAACAGAGTTGTGGTGCGACAACTGCATATGTGTATGTATACGAATATATCCAATAATGATGAGTGACATTTGAAGCCATGAACCTCGTCGGCTAGGAGTTGAACCCGCATCGTTCGACCCTGGGGGCGCGCGCTAACCACGGCATAACCATAGCTCCTGTTCTGCTGTTGATTATTCTCGGGTAGTTTACAGTTTTTTCTTCTCAGTAGGCCAAAGCACATAACACGACGCATACTCCTATTATTATAACAGTCACGAGTTTTGGGATTCTCAGGACAAAGGTGTGATACCTTTATTTCGAGTGCTTTATTAAGACCACGCTCAGATTTCAATAGATCCTTTCATTATTATTTGAGCCAACATGTCATGTGGTCTGGTAAGGGCTCTTGTACAGCCCGAGACACGTGTTTTCGTCCTTACAGACTCGTCAGCCGGGCAGAACCCGTCGTCTTTCGTTATTTTTATAGTCAGTTCTCTCGGGAGCCCAGCTTTCCCTATAGAGAGTCATCGAATACGAACGTTTTTACGCCCTATGTCAAGCGAAATTTTCACCTAACACAAAGCGTTTGCGCACTCGATTGCTCTTTGACGGGTATTTTTTATCATACAAAGCTGTGAGCTATCGATTTGTTCCGCTACAAACTCCTATTCGACTCGTGCTCCAGTGGGGGTTCTGAAGAGATAAGTGGGGGTATTCGGGCGACAACAGTGGCATTAAATCCCACTAATTAGTTAGTCTGGCTGTTCTCGCTCGCATCGATTCGTGCCAGTAGTCGTTATCTGTTTTGATGCTTTTTTCTTCCGAAGGATTACTGCTGGTTGTTCTGATAATCCATCTGAATAAACGAATTAATGACTGAGTTTTAAGTACCAAAAGTCATCTACCAAGGGGTCGAAAGTATTCTGAAAACCGACTTTCGTCTAAACCCGGTGCTGTCAATCGGTAATAGGCTTTTTATGACTAGATTGATATTACGGCGTTGGTAATGAAGACGTATTCGGCTACTACGTCCCGATGTCTTCGTCTTCTCCACAGCCTTTGTTCGAGTGATATCGTTCTCAGCCCTTCAAGTTCAAGCTGGAAGCCTCAGTTCTCAGCCGTCGTCTATTACTCTGTATTCTCGAAGCAAAGATCATAAGATCATTGTTCCGCGAGAATCTTGAACGGCATGGAAAACACTCGACGTAAGAGGGGAGTTGAACCCGCGTTTAACCTCTACTGAGAGTGCGTGCTGCCACTACACCACCGATGTCACCGCTCTGCTATCATTCTTCCTTCATCATATCCTATCATAGTTGTGAATAACCAACTTTCAACGGGTTTGGTATCTTAAGCACGAAAATGGTAGCAGAGCGGTCAAATCGGTGGTGTAGTGGTAGGAGGGCACCCTCAATAGAGGTGAAACCCGGGTTCAACTCTTGCCTTCTCTCGAATGTTTTGCATGCAGCTCAAAATTTTGGGGTACATAGTTGCAGTAGCATAACACTTCTAAAAAGTAGTTAAAATAACTAGTTTATCTGGATCTTTGTCTTGCCGCTCTGAACAGGAGATGGGCATATGTTGACTGTGGACGACAATCGACTCGGACCATGGGTTTTGAAGTAGACCATAACCCGAAAAAATTCGATACCAACCTAATGGTACTAACTAAACCATTATAGAAACCAAAAATCTCCCGTCTTGGAGACGTTCCACAAGAATTTTTTTCATTTTACTGCTCTTATGGAAGTATCACGATGTTGTAATGATGTATCAAATGATACAGAGTGATATGCAAAGCACTCGACCCTGGCAAGGATTGAACCCTCATCTCACGCATACTGGGGCGCGTGCTACCACTAACCATAGATGCCACCGCTCTGCTACCACTCCTTGTTCGATAGAAAGTCCTCGAAGCTTCAAACTGACCAGATCGAAACCCGCTAGCGATCAGTTGCTGAAAGCTTTGATATCATATATCGAACAAAGAGTGATGACATCGGTAGTGTTATGGCCCCGCAATCCCCATGTGGCCCCGCAATCGGTGCAACGTAGGTTCAACTCCCGCCTTGGGTCGAAAGCCTTGCCTATCACTCAACATCAGTGAGCACGTTGTTGTTGTTGTTTCAGAACTTGGACAATGTCTAAGCTTAACTCAACTTGATCTACAACACAATGACCTTGCAGAACTACCGGAGACCATGGGCAAACTACATAACCTTGTTCGTCTAGGCATTAGGTGATTGGAGTTTCTTTTTATTACGCTTAATCAGTCCGGACCATTATAATTTGCCTCCTGATCTCTTCGAAACTTAAGCCAAACTACTTGTTGTAGATATAATAAACTTCGAGAGTTGCCGTCTTCTCTGGAGAATTGTACTCAACTAGAAGAGTTCATCGTTGAAGGAAATCATCTACAACAACTCCCTGTGGGTTTTGCATTCTTGAAGTTATCGTTAAAATTTGGTAATGTGTAAACATAAGTAGATAAAATAAGAAGTAGGAAGCGACGACGGTGGTAGTTCAACGATGACTAATTCATGAGTAGAAAGAACTGGCGACTCTTTTCATGCAATCGGTTCTATTAACTGATTAGTTACCTCTATCCTGGCTGATTTGCCGTCCATTGTGACACGAGATTTTCTCTATTTATTTTGAAATAAGAAGAAAGTCAGTGTATCCGGAAAGGATCTGAGCTTCCCCACTTGCAAATTGTCGCCAGAATCTGTGGAAAGCTGTCATTTAACATCCTTTTTCTTCGTTAAGGATGGTATGCTTACGTGCCTTCCGAAGCTGAGAACAATAAACCTCTCGAGGAACGAACTTTCTTCTTTTCCACAAGGAGGTCCACAACAATTTGTTTCAGCAGTCGTGAGTGTATTTCTGTCGGAAAATTTCATTTACCAGTTTTTTTTTCTTCTTTTCGAAGATATGAAAAAAATGGAGGAGAGGAGTTTTTCTTTCGTCTTCCTCGAGCCCAGTCGCATCCTTGAGGATACGGTTTTTGTGGTCTTCTCTTGCAAACGTGACTGTAGAATTTTACTGAATAGAGATGAATGGGTTCCGAGCGTTACCATTAGATGACTTAGTAGGGGAAATATCCACAAAGATCAGAGAGCATTCGTCAGTTCAGCCCTAGCCAATAGTTGTCCTAAGACTGGCAATTAGTAACAGATCGCCTCCGATATGGGTGCATCGCGGGATCAATTCCCTCCCGCCTGAGCCAAAAGTTTTGCAGATCAACAAGGATTCTCTTTTTAATCGCCTTTACAGCAGCACTCTATCTGCGATGCAATGTTTTGAATATCAGTCAGCATCCGTGACTCAGAACTGGATCACCTGACGTCCCGTTGAACTGTTGATCGTCGAGTGATTCGAGCGAGGCACCGGACTTTTTCTGTATCGTATTGTGGAGTAGCCCAATAAGGAGGAAGGGGGACCTTCTCCCTGTAGAGATTCGTTGAGCATCCTTAGATATGTAAAGTCTCCACATTGATCCAGGAATGTTAAATGGTACGCGAAGCATCCCACCCCAGGTGGGAGTTGAACTCGTGATCCAACCATACCGGGGGTGAAGTAGCGCTACCACTACTCCAACGAGATTGTTGATCATTGGCAGATCGGTATTATAATTAGAAAGGGGTACTGGTGAAGTGTTTCCTTCCTATACCTGGTGACTAAATCGTTTTTTTCGGTTTCACGGAACTAATCAATTAATTCGATTAACTGGTTGACTGCACTTTTCGCGGTTGATTCATTGCCCATTAAGTGGTCAAATGACTAGTCACGGCCTTTCGCTGATGTCCTTGGAGTGACTCATAGTTCAAAGGTTAAAAAACTCCTTTCACCCTTTCACCATGAATTTCGATTGATTCAGGATTCTAAGGGAAACCCCGATAAATGAAATAATGAAATAGGGGAGAGGAAGAGGTGGGGGTGGGGGTGATGCACAAATAGGGCCCCGTTCCTGAGTCCAAAGTCTAGTCGGGTCAGCTGAGATTCGGACGTTAAGATATTCACGTGTTCTATGTTTATCGAGGGTCACTTGTGACGGATTGGTTAGAGTTGCCCTGTGAGATCTATACGGGCTCGATGGTTCAGTTCCGCGCCTGAAAACTAACCAAGCCTCTCATCCCTCCGAGTTCGCCATGTTGGTTCCAGACTTGTCTGGAAGATACTAGTACTGACTTGATACATCGGTAGACCAACGCGAGTCATTGTAAAGGCCAGATATGAATGCGACGACCTCCAACGATACTTGATGAAGTCGAGTGCATGGCGCATCGTTTAGGGGCTTTATCATCGCTGAGAGCTTTATCTTTCCTCTTTTTACATTTATCAAGTAGTGCGTGATCTCATCTAAGGATGCTGAGTAATATGCAAAACTTTCTTCCCCAGGAGGAAGTTGAACCACCCAGGCGGGTGGCGTGTCCTACCAATACACCACAGAGTCTCCGTTTGGCTACCACTTTCTGCTATATAAGGCAGACACTGCGTATTTAATTGATTTTCTATCCTATTATCATATTTTGTAGACGATCAACATGGAGCACAATCGAATCAATAAGATCCCAATCGGTATTTTTTCACGAGCTGTCGGTCTTACGAAGTTGAATCTGAAGGAAAACGAACTGTTGTCATTACCATTAGGTAAGAACCTCTTTATTCTGATTTTCCCTATTCCACCTTTTCTTCAATTCAGATATGGGAACTTGGACATCGATAACAGAACTAAATCTTTCGACAAATCAGCTGAAAGTTCTCCCAGAGGATGTTGAGAAATTGGTAATTCCCTTGAGTTGTGTCGTTCCGTTCGCTCTCTACAAGTACAGTTTTTTTTTCAGGTTAATTTGGAAATTCTTGTCCTATCGAACAATCAGCTGAAAAAGTTACCCGCTCAAATAGGTAACCTCAAAAAATTACGTGAACTTGACCTTGAGGAAAATGATTTGGAAACGATTCCAAGTGAGATCGGTAAGGAAAGAAATTGAATTACAATTCTCAGAATTTCTGGTATTTCTTTTCAAATTTAGGATTTCTACAACAATTAACGAAATTATGGGTGCAAGTCAAATAAACTCGTAAATCTACCTCGTACGATTGGGAATCTCGCTAGTCTCCAAGACCTACGAGTCGGCGAAAATTCGCTGTCATCCATACCCGAAGAGATCGGTGGGCTGCTCCCTTCTCGAAACTAAGTCCCTTCGATTGAGCTCCACGAAATTCATTGACTTGTTGATTTCCAGGTCATTTGGACTGCTTGAAGTCTTTGTATCTCAATGATAACCCGTCACTACATAACTTACCATTCGAGCTTGCACTATGTTCCTCGTTGGAGATTATGTCTATCGAAAACTGTCCACTCAGTCAAATTCCTCCTGAGATAACCGCTGGAGGACCTAGTCTTGTTATTCAAGTGAGCCAATCAGTATCCGTATATAATCGACAAGAATCTTTTATAAAGCCATTTTTAGCAGTGACATAGTCCCTAATTATATATCCGATAATGCTGAGCGATTAGCAAAACTCTGACGGGAATTGGACCCGCGTTTCAGCCTTTTCGAGAGCGCGTGTTAACCATTGCGCTGCTGGAGCTCCTGTTCTGCCCGGCACAGTTAGACGTTTACTACCGTATGCAATGATATAAACTTATTTCAAAAACAGAAGTAGTCCTCAATTTTCTGTTGAGCATTGTTGACCTTTTTTCACGGAAAAGGAAAGATTCCAACGATCTCATAAGTTTTAGGAGTTGTTTCTCATTGGTGTGGGATTCCTAAAGAACTTTCAGAGCCTTACCAATGAGGAGGAGTACACTTAGATGTCGACTTGTTGTGAATAGCCAATATACACCTTTTAAAGAACTTAAAGTGCTTATACGAGTAAGAAGCTGTATATTAGGAAATCGAGTCTTCGCCTGGATTATCCTTGCTGAAAATTATTCCTTGCTTATAATAAGATCAGAGAAAGTCCGTGTTATTTCGGCCCACACTTTACGGTCTTCCTTTCAATTACGTCGACCACAATTTACTAGAGAATCAAGATATGTGATGATCACCAGTTTGACTTTGAGCCAGTGCAATGAAGCATCCTATCTCTTCTGAGTCGGCTAATTCGTAACGGGCTTATCTGAAGAGATTCTTGCGATCTGCGATCCAGAAAGGTCGGCCACCGCAAGTGGTGAGCGTTTAGAAACAAACTCAACGGAGCTATCTCGAGGTTTCAGTGGAAATCAACTCGATTAGTACTCACGACACTTATGAAAAGGGAAAGTTATCAAGTGGCACTCGGTCCCACGTGCTAGTCCCAAGAGCTTTGTAGATGGTGCATACAAGACAACGAATCGGATGAAAGAAGTACAGCTATCGATCGGGTCTGAACTCACAACGAACGAAGACAAGGAGGAAATAACGGAGTTTATGAAGAGATTGACATTTCAATTTTCCACTTATCGAAAGAATAGAACTTTGAGAAATCGCTTTTTACGTTTTCGCCGTCTAATTTGATCGTCAAGCTCTCTTGTTGTCTATCCTTCTTTCCTCTAGTGTTCATTCAACTCGGAATTCTACTTAGCTTACGTCTGCATCACCAAATATGATTTCCTTTTCAGTGGAGCTACGCGAACATTTTTCGAACGTGCTATCTCAGTCAAAGAAAACATTGCCAGTTCCAAGAAACATTGTTTCAATTCCACTCTCAAATGTCGCAAACATTGTTTGGGATGATATGAGAGTGAGCCAAAGGTTTCATTTGTCTAAGGCAGGGACCCCCTACTATCACTTGCTCTTTTGTTGAGCGTTGAGCAACTCGAACAGTAGCCAGCAATGTGTCCATTTATTCGTGCCGAGTGCCATAGTTACCCAGTAACTGCTATCTCAAGTGCATGGCATTTTTTCTCCACGACACTGATGTCTCACGTTTGTTTGATGCGGAACGTTCTTAGCATCGCCTTATTGATGTTTAATAAGGCTGAACAATCCTTCACCCTGTCTACGTCACGCCTAGGTTTTCATGGAGTCATTATTGGGAAAGAGACCATCACATCGAGCTACAGTCGACGAAATCAACGAAGTTGAAGGGGAAGGCACAGCAAGCAAATCTGCTGCTGGACACTGGTATCAATGCTTTGATGCCGAAGACCTTGACCTTAAAGATGTCAAAATTCTTTGAATCTAATTTGAAGGAATGGTTGCATTCGACCAGATCCGAAACTTAGTGGATCGATGGCGGAAAGTGGTAGAAAACGATGTCCTTTATTTTGGAGAATAGTAATTGTTTTTGTCTGGAATTTATGCATAAATTTTGACTTTTTACAAGTAACCCAGAGTTTCTTTCCAACCTAGTATGTTATCTTTTAAAGTCTTCACCGTATTTTCATGCAAATTTCTGCGTTTACTTCCCATATGGTAAAGCCAAGCGGGTTAAGATAAAATAAGCGGGAGAGATCTCGTAGCACTTACTATTGATGAGCTAGACCGATGACACTGATAGCGCCGTACATTTAAAATTTCACAATTCTTTTTTATTGCTTTAATCGCATAATTTTCAGTATCTGAAGATGCAGGGTCCTTACCGAGGAGTCGTACTTCCTCAATGACCGTCGTCGACTGTTCGGTCGTGTGCGTACATTCGTCATCTTTGAAATGTGATATTTTGGTGCTGCTTTCCAAAAATGTTGTAGCACTTTGTTCTCTGTTTTTTTTCGATGCACCTGATCCAATGTACATCCCTTGGTCTAAACTTTTCATAGTAACGATTTGGCCGTCGGTGGTACATATATGAACCTCTGGACTCTTTCACTTGCGTCCCATATTGTTTTAATTCACTTCCTGGCACATTGCCATATATCCCAATAGTTGACACTCTTCAACTGCATACCGCGTCGTGCCCCGTCACGGGTGATTTTATTTGGGTTTCCAGGCGTATGATTCTTTCTAATTTTCGAAATAAAGCTGTTCCATTAAAACTGGTTGTTGGAAACTACACTGCGACGTAATCTCTCTAGGAGACATTCTTAACGGAATATTTGGCAAGTATGATCTTGAGAAGGTCATTGCATTTCTGTTGATTTATTTTGGCCCAAAAAGCCATTTTTTTACACTTCTCCTAAATACTTAATGACTCAACCAACTCATCTGTTCTTAATGGCGAGAACACCTTCAATCTGCATTTTTATCGAGCAAGTTTACGGGGCAGTAATTTGACAGGAAAATGGCTATAATTTTGAATCTAATCGCTGTGATGAACCATTATTGTCCTATAGAATGGAGAGTTATAAAAATTACATAAGTAAACACATATAAGCTGAAAACACAAAACCCAGCAAAACAGAAACATAGGCAAAACTCTTCCAATAAAATATTGTGGGTGCATGCTGAACCATAGTGACCTTAGTCAGAGTAGAAATCGTATATATACCACTTGTACTCATAAAACGACAGAGCAGTTCTTGTAATCCGCTCACATTTACGCACACTAAAGTTTTCCAATTACTGGAGAAATAGTTTTTTTCTTTTTAATGAACCAGCAAGTTTCTATTGGCTGAGAGTTGTCAGACGTTCCCTAATACTTTCTTGAACGTTTCTGAGTCATCTAAGCATAATAGGAACATTGAAACGAGTCAAACCCCTCTCACTGGTTTCTACCTCATCGATACTGTAAGACATTCCTTACTGCTGATGCAATATGCACAAAGTTGCGGTTTGTAACCTCAACAGGGTCTGTCAGGATGAGAATTGGCTGGTCATCGCCATCCGAAAACTTGAAGAAAAAAAACAAGTGCCAAGATTTAGTGGAGTTTATGCAGCTGCCTAGTTCTAGTGTGAGGAATCTCTTGGATCCAAATAATCAGGCGACTGCCACTGAAACGACTTTGAAATGCACTAACATGAATAGGAATATCGTAAGCAACCAGGAAATTGTCATTCATATAGGAATTGTGATAGAGCATGTATGATTCGTTGCGAAGACCAGCCACTGAGGTATAAGGAAGTAGTAGATGACACTTCGCTGGAAATAGTTCAATTCTTCAACTTTGAACAAACGCATCTCAGCTCATGGTGAGAGCTATCAGTAATGACAAGATTTCTAGATCCGACAAATCTTTTTTCAACAAAACCAAGTATTTTCTTACTATATCGATATCAATTTCTGTCTATTTTGGGTTCATCCACAAAGTGCTTTTCTTCGCTTCTCATATTTCGAGCAGTCGTAGGAACAAACAGGCGGGATGTCGTCCAAAAGAGCATAATAATGCCCATCGATAATATACTATGGCCTTGAGGGTCATTTGTTTTCAACTCTGGAACTTGAATTTTTTGAGAAATGCTGAGTTATAACAGTTCAGAAGCAATTAATCCTTCGAGAAAGTACATATATATTCGAAGCCGTGAGGGACTTTCGTGCATATGGTTCTCGAGTTCTTGAGTTTTTAATGGTTTGATTAACGGAAACTTATCGAAATTGGGCGGGTGATTCACTTCATAGCGAATTTATGGAGTATAATGCTCTTTTTCTGTGAGCATAACTGGATCTAATATTCATGCGAATTTAATAAGCCTGATAGTAATTTTTGAGTCATGCATGTGGTCTGTTATAGGACTTATGGAGTGCATTACACGTGTTTCGGCTTTGCAGCTTTGTCAGTTGCACAAAGCCTTTCGAAAAACCTTTGGAGAAGGGCCCCTTTACATATAGGATTTATAAACATATTATTTACACGTGCCATCAAATGAAGGAAATCACTAAATGAGCAGTGTTGTGAACTCGGTTGCTCTTAGCTGGTACCGTCAAACATATCGTACCTTTTGTTTCGAGTGTTTTCTTAAGACTACGCTTTTCAAATGCCTGATAGTTTTTTAGCCATGCAAAATTTGAGCGTGGTCTAAGGAAGCACTCGAAACGAAAGTTATGATATATTTGACGAAACGAGCCAAGAGACAATAAAGTGTGCAATGCTGCCCATTCAGTGATATTTTTCACTCAAAGGCGCGTGTAAATAGTACATCTGCTATCCCTTTACGTAGAGGGTTCTACCCCATAGGGATTGGCAAAGACGAAAGGCATTGCGCAAGTGACAAGGTTGCTAGGCCGGAAACGAGTCATGCACTGTATAAGTGTCCACAACCCACATGCATGGCTTGAAATTCATCATCAGAAATACTGTAATTTGAGCATGTTCTTAAGAAACACTCAAAACAAAAGGTAATCACGAGCTCTCTTGAGAACCTAGAGCCACATTACGTGACTGAACAGAAAGAGCTGCTGTTATTATTTCAGAAATAAGAGAACACATAAAGATAATGAAATTCGCCTTGGCAAAAGTGGGCAGGGACTGTGTAACTCAAATTTACGTCCCTGTCAATAAATCTTTTAATTTGCTATTCTAAAAAGGAGAATCTGTTCATGAGGAATTACGTTCAGAACGAACGGAATATTATATAGGCGCTGACATTTCTTGACTTCTACACATTTCAGTTCGCCTCACAATTTTCTCCAATCTACCAAGCAGCACTTATGTTCACAACGAGCTTGATAGCAAGCTTGACAGTCTCAGTCTAAACATTCGCGCTTCATCATGACAAACGCTTGTGCCACCTAAGCTATTCGTCTATCTATTGTGAGAAAGCACCAAAGTGTGACGAGAATAATCCAACATTCTAGTGAAGCATACTTACTCGAGTACTTGAGTACTCTGCATTCGCAATCAATCATGTGAGCCTTGGCACGATTCCCTCATGACTAACAACTCACTAGTCAACGCGGATTTTTCCTATTTGAAGTCCAGGGATGACAGTGCTAACGCCAAGATCACCTCACCACGGAAATGCTTTTAAGGTGGCTTGCATTTCGATATGTGACTCAAGAGCCACGTAATTTTTCTCCACTGTCAATCATTCAAATAGAAATTTCAAGCACGTTTTTGGATTAGGAGATCAAACCATTGTACATTCCACCTGTACACCTAAGAACATCTTCGAAGTATGATGGTTGTGATAAACTCGTGAAAAACACGAAACTCTCTTGTTCAACTTAAATTCTCGCACAATGCACTGTGAAAAAAAGCAAAGCTGTAGATCGAAAAGTTCTGGACGTTTCAAAATTTAAGAAAACAGTTTTGAAGAAATAGAATCAAATGAAGTGTACTAATCAGATAAAACCTTGTCTGATCTTGAAAAGGCACCAAACATTTTGGCTGAATTGGATATTTGTTAGTGTACGTGAAAGAACAAGAGCTTGAAGGTGACGATTACTTTACTATGAGCCATTTCAACTTCAGTAATGCACAAAAGGGCACTTTTTTACAACAAGAGAGTTTTTTGGAGGTGCCCAGTAGCATTAAGCAGGCATAATTGCAAAAACTTACCTACTCTAATTTTAATGGTTTCCCACGGATTCTTCTCCAAAGTGCTCCTAATTTTTAGGGCGCGTTACCAGTTGGCGATATAGCTTAAGTAGGGACTAAAACTCATCATGCTGTAGACATGGCGTAGGAAATTCCGGTCCTTGGTATGTTAGACTGATGCTCTCATTCGCTATTCTTCTCGTGTAATAAATGCTGGTTCTATTAAGTAGTATACGCTGAAAACCATCAGTTACATTAGAAACACGACTAAAAGAAAGACAGGGCGAAGGTCTTGGTGGTGTAGAGTGAGCGTGTGCTGCTAGGTGGACATAATACTGGTTTCAAGCCCTTCTCTCATCAGGCTCGAAATTTTCGTATCTCAGCATTCTTGTGCTCATGTACTCTGCTGTTATGACTGAAATAGGCGGTGAATGAAAATTGACAATGCATATGGATTGTAGTAAAACTCGGAAAATCTGGAACATTCAGAATTTACGTCAATTGAAAGGATAATTATGACCACGATCGAAGTCGCTTCCAAACTCTTTACCGTATGTCGTTCAAAATGTTGTTGGGTTATGACTAAAACTGAGGTGTAAATTACTATGGCGTCACTTTCTGAGCATGAGAGCGGCCAGGCTACATGTAACTCTTGTTAGCACCACTTAAGCTGCGTTGGAATCCGAAATCAAGCTGCTCGGAACAAAACAATTTTTTTATTGAAGTTCATCAAGTAACTACGCATTCTCTTCTACAGAATTTTTGTAAAATAATCAGGTTAATCAAAACTGCAAGTAAGAATGACGATCTTTTGATAACAGATGCAAGTATGACTTGCATAGGGTCGCCTATTACTAGGCACACGTGACACTAATCATTGAGAGCAGGGCATTCAATATTACCTCGGTTACTCGTGAGAGGAGCTCTGTACACTCTTAGCTGTGGCACTCTTGTCCAGTTCGAAGGATGACCTTGTAAAATGATTGAATTATAATTCTTCAACGTCAACTCATTCAGGACCGTATGGATAATATAATGTTCAATGTAGCGGACTGCAATAGACCATATGGACACTACAGCTACCGTCTTGAGTTCAGTGAGCTCCAGAGTTTATTTTTTGAAAGGACTGTGTATACTTTTCAAATAGATAATCAGGGGCAAATCGGAACACTATTGCACTGGTGCAAAAGTGAGTGCGGTTATTTGGCGGTTTGAAACCGCACTTATTTTATTTCGTTTTTGGAGAACCTTCGCTGGCTGCTCTCAATTGGTAGTCGTCAACTTCCTCTAACCAGCCATAAAGTTTCTTATCTTCAAGGCTCTCGCCTCCTTCACGAAACTTCTTGAACACGCTGAACTATAAGTCCGTTAGGAGTTCTTAAGATAAATGCGTTGTTTATGCTGCGAGTTGTCTCTGCTGCTTTACGACCCATTTTGAACTCAGGGTTTGGAGCTGTAGATACTTTTGCACCAACTAGCATTTTTTGCATGGACTAAAATAAGTACAAAATAAACAGTAATTGATGCGTCATTAGTAAAAAAACATAAAGTGAGAAATGCGCGTTGAATCAATATACAGCATACCTACATTTATCCAATATGCTTCAATATTAAACAACGAAAGAACAAAGTATAAACCATAATTTCTTTTCCACTAGCCTCAATAGGATGAGAGCAGATATAGTGTTCTGCGCACATAAAACTTCCAAATAACATCTTCACTAGCGAGTTCATTCAATGACTAAATGCTTTTAAGTGCGACGCCACGCATATTTTAGTGCGTATAAAGAATTAATGGTTTGAGAGGATCTATAGATATCATTTGGTAACACTTATAGTTGGCGTCAACAAAATTCTTCATTGCCAGCGCTCTTGGGACGAGCGCAATGCGCATTTATTGTTATATCAAACAGTCGATGTGCGGCTTATGGTTGTATAAAATGTACACGTTCCGTAATGTGCCAAATCAACCCTCTAAATATGGTAAGAAAACACCGTCAGCTCAGGCTCGCCGCATCGGCGTCACTAACCACTCGGCACTGCGAAGTGTTCATCGCGAGCGGCGAGGCCAGCTGCCGATGTGTCCCTGTTGTTCCCAAAGGGTTAACTAGAAGGATAGAATTTTTGGAAATTTACGAAAATGCTTACCGGAAATGGCGTTCCGTCAGATTGGAGACAGCTTATATTTAGCGGTGTCACTGAGAATAACTCTTCCAATGAAGGAACATTTTTTCGTCTCAATTTAATCTAGCATATTTTTGATGAATTAGAAGATTACCTCCACGAATTCCATGCCTTAAGTA
Organism: Parelaphostrongylus tenuis; assembly: GCA_019055375.1. Taxonomy (NCBI): domain Eukaryota; kingdom Metazoa; phylum Nematoda; class Chromadorea; order Rhabditida; family Metastrongylidae; genus Parelaphostrongylus; species Parelaphostrongylus tenuis. The sequence goes on from JAHQIW010001077.1 coordinate 221,739, forward strand.
AGATTTTTATGAACAAATACCGAAATTTAGATATTTTGCGCGGTTAAATGAGATGTTCTCAGAATTTTCGTGTCCAGGCAATTGAAATTGTGATCATCTATAAAGAAACCACAACTATTCGTAAAACAAAGGATTCCTTAGCGATTTATCGATGCAAAAACTCTCTCCTGGGCTCATAATTTCCCATTTATAGCAGCTCTAGTATGAATCATCCTAACACCTTTTTCAATTAGTATCATTCTTTGTTGATCGCCTTGTTTGTGGTGATTTGACTCGAGTTTGGTCGCGAATGCAAGTCTCATACCGTGATCCGTAATATATCGGTAGTCGTGAGTATGGCTGTTTGAATTCATCTACGAACGTGTCCAATGCGCATGGTGGTCCTAGGAGACGCTTTATTTACGTGGTGCCTTTTCTACTTTGCCCATCTCTCGCGTGCTGATGCTCTCATTATATTATCGGCTCACTATATCTCTCTTCCTCTTTTGAATGCGAGATCAATTCCCGCCTGCTGAAATTTTGCACATCACTAAACATTATCAGATATATTTCTCATTCGATATAAAGTCTCTGAGGTCTTGCACATAAGATGAATTGCAAGAACACGAACAAGGGCACGAACATTGTAAATCGGCTAAATCCTGTGTGAGCCAATGATATTTCAGAAAGGCTTGCTCAAGCGCTTTGTGAGTGATGCGCTGCATTTTTGATGTGGTTGAAGTACCCTACCTCTCTAATGCATAACAAAGCGCTAACAGAACAGTTGCCCCAAAAAGGTAAACTCAAGGTTTTAGATGCGTTAGTGGATCAGTAGCTTCTTTGAGAGGACCAAATACAGCCCATGCTACCCTTTCTCAGTTGTGGTGCTAGAGACCCACAACTGGTGACGAAAGTTTTTCTATTTGAAGCATAAATATAAACATAAATATAAATATAAATATAAATGTAAATATAAATAAAAATTTAAATAAATAAATAAATAACTAGATAAACAAAAAAATATATATACATATACATATATATATATATATATATATATATATATATATATATATATATATATATATATATATATATATACCCCACGGACCTCCTCTTTGAGGGATCCCGCCCGCATAGTCGCGAGGGCACGTGGCGCGTCCCCAGGTGGTGGATACGGGAGTAAATGCGAACCAAAAGCGACCGTGTGCTTACCAGGGACGCAAGTGGATTCAGGGGACGAGCTCCCTGCTTATTCAACGCCGACTTGACAAAAACTCTATTTCTACGAGTCAAGTCGGCCAAAAGCCTGCAATCAAGCGGCTGGGAAGTACATGGGAGGCGGTTAGGAGTCGCCTCCAACAAATAAGCTCATCTCGCTCCTCCGAAAGAAACTGGCAAGCTACTTGTGAGTACCCAGCCCCCACGTTTTAGAGCCTGGCAAGCTATACGATGAGTATCAATATGCCTAAAACAGCAACAAATATGGGCCTCATTCCCCTGACCCCGAAAGAACCCCTGGTATGGCAGCGCCAGGTAGGACGAGTACGGAGAGGCTGCTAAAATCTCAGGGCCGAACTAGGCTGCCAAGATCGAAACAGACTAAAATGACGATCTGTACCTACAACGCAAGAACCCTTGCTCACCAATCCGTTGTAGAAGATCTATTGATTCAAGCAAGAAGAATAAGGTACGACGTCATTGGCCTGGCTGAGACGAGAAGGTGCCATCCTTTTCACACTGTTTATGACACCGGAGAAGAACTGTTCCTTGGTACATGCGATCGCAGAGGTGTCGGCTGCGTTGGCGTCCTCGTCACATCGAATTTGACCGTGAACATTGATTCTTTCGAACAACTAACAACCCGTATCGGACGATTACGGTTGAAACGATGGGTTCTATGCCGGCTTTGACCATCTTCGTTGCTTACGCACCAACATCAAGCTATGACGAAGACGAAGTCGAAGCGTTCTACATGGACCTCGAAAAAGTCTTCAGAGAAGACCATACATTTTTCAAGGTCATTGTCGGAGATTTCAACGCAAAAATTGGATCTTGAAGAACGTCTGATGAACGTCACATTGGGACCCACGGACTAGAATGGAATGAACAGAGTGAGAGGCTATCTGAGTTTATCATGACGACCCAAACCATCCATGGTAACTCGCAATTCCAAAAGCCTCTTTCTCAGCGATGGACGTGGGAGTCTCCCAATGGAGAGTACCATAACGAAGTAGATCACCATAGTAAATCAAAGGTTTTACCTGACCGACGTGTTTTGCCTGACCGACGTCGCTGTTGTTCCTAAGTTCTACACGGGATCAGACCATCGCCTCCTTCGCGCAACGTTCCGCTTTTCGAGGAGAGGAGAGAAAGCCGCTAAATTCAAACAACGAAGTCCCAGAACTACCATAAACTGGGATGTATTCAAATCATTGGTCGGCTCTTGGGAAGAGACTGTTGTCGACAACATCGACGAAGAATACGATCGACTCGTTGAATATCTTCACGTTAGCGCTATAAAAGCCGAGAGTCCCAAGGTCACGAAGAGACGCTTGTCTCCGCAGACACTCGAGCTAATACGTCAGCATCGAATCGCACGAGCTACAGGCAACCGAAACCTACGTCCGAACTTGCGAAACGCTGCAGAGAAGCGATAAAAGAAGACCTCAAAGGGAGAAGAGCAGCAGTTATGGCAGAAGCTGCAGAAGCTGGGAAGAGCATTCGCAAAGCCCAGCGAGGCTTCGCCAACTATAAGAGCAAAATGATTGCACTCCGATACCATGACGGGACACTTACAGCTTCGAGAAAGGCTATGGGAAAAATCATCCACCAATACTACTTGGATCTCTTCGCTACCCATGTCCTCTTACCGTCATTTAAATAGAAAGAGGACGGTCCAGACAGGATTAGACCAGAACATCTGAAGAATCTGCCGCCAGTTCTCATCAACACCCTGGCTCGGCTCTTCACTCGCTACCTGTCAGAATGCAAGGTCCCTATTCAATGGAAAACCAGCAAGACCGTATTGTTGTTCAAAAAGGGAGACCTTCACGACATAGGCAATTATCGCCCAATCTGCTTGCTGTCCGTTGTCTATAAACTCTTTATTCCAGTCATCCTAAACAGGATTGACAGAACACTGGACGAAGGACAACCATGCGAACAAGCAGGGTTCCGAAAAGGATTTAGTACCATAGACTACATCTAAACGATTACAAGACTCATTGAAGTTTCACGAGACTTTCATCGATCTGAAGAAAGCCTTTGATTCAGTGGAAACAGAAGCGGATATAGAGGCTCTGGATAAACAGGGCGTCCCTACTCGGTACATAATGATCCTTAGTGAGCTTTATAAAGATTTCACGACCAAAATATCTCCATTCTACAACAATATCACCATTGACGTAAGAAGAGGGGTTCGACAAGGCGATGCAATTTCGCCAAAACTGTTCACTGCCACCCTACAAAACGTCGTGCGAACATTAGATTGGGACGAAGTGAGAGTGAAAATTGACGGTCAACAATTAAACCATCTTCGCTTTGCTGACCCGCATTCGAAAATCAGAGACGCCGTTCTACACGCCAGGATATCGAAAATAAGGTGGGCCGGACACGTGATGCACTTCAACGACAACCGATGGACGAGAGCCGTTACCGACTGGATTCCTCGGGACCTCAAGCGCTCTAAAGGAAGACCACTGACCCGTTGGTCCGATTTCTTCACGAAAGCGATAGAAGAAAGATATGATGCTCAGCGAATTCCTAGAGCAAGGAGGACCCACTGGGCTACTCTTGGACGCGATAGGGAAAAATGGAAGAGTTGCTGGTACCCGCTCGAGTCACTCGACGATCAACGGGGCGACAGGTGATACAGGTGAACGTTCACAGGTTTCACACGTTTGTATCCTTCTCTACCATTTAGCATACATTGTTTGAGATCTTATACCTTTGCTCATGTTTTGATCTCAGTCTACTATTAGTAATACGATTATTATTACTACCTAAATAATATCTGTTCGAACATGCTTGACCTTCTTTGTGCAATCCGTAACGCAATGACCTGCTAATGGAAATGCTGACAGGCCAGGTGGAATGGAGTTAAAGTCGGAATAAATAAGGCCCACTTCCATTGTTGCAGCGTCAAACTTTATGTAAAATAGTAATTCATACACACTTAGAAATTTCTCAGATTAACAGACCTGAGATTTGGTGTGACAATAATGTCGATACCCGAATACATCCTGGGATTATCATAGCGGATTTTAGCTTTATTGTACTTGTGTCCATCTTTGCCACCGATAGACCGACCTGTTTCGGGAGGATACTAAATTGGCTGCAAAACTGTAGTTTTTGGAAAAACTATGTGACAACTGTCTATTGAAATCTCGGAAATGGAACAAAAATAATACGACTGTGAAAAAGTCAGAATATATCTCATAGAGTTGGCATAATGTCTTACACGTATGCTTAGCTAAATTGCCTGCTGCAAATCTCAGATAACTCAGGAATGTCTATCTAGCTCATAACTTGATCAACCATTTTCGCTCACTGATGAGTGATTCAATTCAGCTACGGTAAAATAGGGGACCGTCTATATCGGAAATTAGAGTTGCCCTCATCAAGTATTTCTTGTCGAGTGGAATATGCTAATTGTTATTTCCTGATGATCACTGTCTTTTAGTAATCACATTTCATCGCTGGACGCTCTCATATCATCGAATCATGAAATATGTGTTTAACGTATAATTCTTTGACTTTACTGCTTTCTAACAGTGATATGATGTTGAAATATGCATCTAAGATAGACTGGCGTTCGCAATTTTGACCTCAAACAAGAGTTGAATCCGCTTCTCACTCTTTCCGCAGTAGCGTTTATGACCATCTGATTTGCATAAGATCTTGTCTAGCAGGTGTTTTGTACATCACATTACCACTTTTAAGCTCTCGTCTCCTTTATGAAATTACTTCTTGAACCGCCAGTGCACTGTACTGCTGTGCTGTGATGTCAATGTATTATTATTCGTATAACATGGGCATCATGGTGTCCACAAAGCTCTTGATCTTTCAAGGCCATGTGTCCGGATTATGATGTAATTGCCAACTAATTGACCCCAAAATTCTTTTTATTCAAGTGCAGAAAAAAAAGTTGAATTGACAATAAAACTACGTTCTCAAACAGTTTGTCGCATTTCTACTGATTAAAGACTGCTGAATACACGTCAGCTTCAAGACGTGTTTAGATGACATACTTAGAGTACGCGATTGGATAATGATTGGCCACCTTGAGATTGAGAGGATACGCAGCGAAACGACACTATACAGAAAAAAGTACTTCATTATAGCCCCTATGAATAAACTCTTGATCGCACATCGTTGAGAGTTGTTTTGATTTGGATTAGTATTGAAGTGTAAGTTGCAACCATATTCTGAACATGAAATTGAGAAGTTTCATGCAACAAACTAACCCTCTGACTTCCATGGACCCAACCCTCTGTGTGTCTAATTGACAAGACGGACTGTCTGCCCTACCTCTTCTGCGCCTCTAAGCCTCAGCGATAAAGTGTACTCCAGTGGCGGCTAAAGCCAGTTAACTAGGTTTAATGCTCATATGTGCTTACAGTCTTGTAATTCTGTAACAAATTACTAATATTATCCAGTTTGCAATCATTCTAGTGGAAAAATGATATGTTTTCTAGATGGAAGTGCTAGTCAACTAAATCAGTCACCATTAATGAATCCTTTTGTGGCGTAGGGCGATAGGAAATGTGCTCCATTCCACAGGAGCATACTATATCGCTGGGAGTTAGAGACGCAGACAAGGCGAAGCAGACAGTTCAGCCTTGGTAGTCAGGCATACAGAGGGTTGGGTCCATGGAAGGTAAACAGTTAACACCACTTAAGCTCACCTGGAGTGCGAGATAAAGCTACTCTCAACAAATCAACTTTTTTCTTGGAGTTTCTTTAGGAGATTGCACACTCTATTCAATAAGCCTCATTGTATGATGATGAGATTAATCAGGATTGAAAGTAAGAATTTCGAATATCTAATTCTAGATACAAGTGTGCTGATACTACATCCACGGTCGTCTATTGCAAATAAGTCACACGTGGCACTAATCGTTGAGAGCGGGGCATTCACTATCGTCTCGCTTATTCGTGAGAGGAGCCATGTACACCTGTGGCTGTGGTACTCTCGTCCAATTTGAAGGATGGCCCTGTAAAGTGAGTCAATTATAATCCTAAGAAGTAATTTATATTCCAAGCTTGTATGAGGTTGGTATATCTTTTCCCATTAAATGGCTGACGTTTCGGCGACTTCGCCTTCCTCAGAGCATGAACGTATTTATGCAACGTTATTCATATAAATATACGATACTTTTAGTACAAATAAAAAGGTGTAATAATGATCCACAATTCATGGTAATTGTAAGCGTTACTCTTTGAAGAGCAAAAAACTCGCTGTGCTATCCAGTGTCAGATTTCTTGTGTTCTCAGTGGATTATGCTTGAAACGTCTCCCATAACAGTAGGTCAACTGGAGCATAGGTGTTAGTTGACACCCAGATAAGATTATCAAAATAAGGTAAGATAACATATGCCGTGTTATGCTTGCGCGCTTTCCTTTTTGTCTATTTCCGGATTTTTGCAACCCATCCGGAAACCTCGAGACTTAACGCGCCGACACTCTTGACTCGTGCCTCATGATTTGAGCTACCACCTCAAAGACGTCATTGTTATCCCTTTCTTTCCCATGCGTACCTAGAGGAGTATGTACGGCTTTTCGACTTTACCCCTAAGTATTCTTTTATGCGGACATATGATGGCCTACCCTTTGCTTATATGTTCGTCACTGCATGTTTACATAAGATGAGGCGTATTAGACCTGTACCTATACAGTTTTCCGTCTTTACCGTTAGAAATATCACGCAGTCTGTTTTACATAACCGGTCATTACAGGAGATTCCGAACAATTGGAAAAGCAACATATTAGGCGAAATTTTACTCAGTTCTAATAAAACTTCTTGAATCACTCTTTTTAGTAATCTTTGATAGCGGCGCTTAATTAATTTGTTATGAAAGGCATCTTGAAGCTGTCTTACAATCTGGTTTTGGTGCACTATTGTTCTCGCTATGAAGGCTGACCCTTCCTTTTTACCCAGCGTCAGTAGCTATTCTCTCGTCGCATTTGAGATGTCTATTCGTCGTGCCAAACGTAGTGGCTCTTTTTTTCCCTCAGTTTACGCACTTGTAACTGTATGCTTCGTACAAATGCTTCGGTGTACAAAAGACTAGCATGAAAATTGTGTTTTACTATGTTTTTTTGCTTGAATTTCTGTATGATTTTGTAACGTAGCCATTTTCGGAATATTTTATTTAAACGTCCAAATGGAATCTCATTACTACAGGTTTTTTCCATGTGAATAATTGGCTGCCGATTTGTAAGTTCAAAACATTTGTCCGTCTTCTTTGCGCAAAGCAGGTAACAAATCAATGATCTGTCTATCGAATGTAAAGAACTAGACTCCGATTGAAAACCGGAGCTTTACCTCAGAAATGAAAGCGATGACTAAGCCTCGTACTAAACGTCGCCACCCTAGCTAATCCACTAGTCTGCACAAAATATTTCCCCCACCACTTGAATATCGAACTACTCAAAAATTTTTGCAAAAGAGTTGTAAGCTATTAAATGAACAAGCCACATATAATCATTCTCTCTACATTTTATAGCAGTAGCTCTTGAATGGCCTGTATTGCGACGCCATTCAAACGTTTGTATAGATCGTAATAACTTCCAACGACTTCATTACAAATGCGCGGCTTGGACTCGTACGTTCTAGGTGTTTGGGAAAATATTGGTATTTGGGAGATGCGCTTCTACGATTTTCAAAAACTGCGATAATATGAGGATCAGAAACCATATCATCCTTTCCGTTGACCCGCCTTCAGACTGATGGGTGGTCTAAATTTGAATGTTCAGGGATCGTCTTGTCAAAAAAGGCGTCGATCAAGCAACGGTGAGAGCACGCACCCCCGGATAGGGTGAAATGTGGGTTCGAGCCTCAGATGACAGATAACCGATTATTGTGAACTTACTGCCTTTGCCATTTTCACCCATTCTCTAAGCTCCTTATACCTCTTTTCAAAGGATGGCCTATAGAGACAAGCATTTTGATGATGCTTCTCTGTTGTACTAGCATCGAATTGACGAGACTGACGAGTAATAACTACACTTTTTCCACATATATCGCTTATAGACAACTAAGTTTTTCGAATTTATCGGCTCTCAAGCCTGGCGCAAACGTTTCTCTTCGTTATTTAGGTCTGAGCTGATATCTTTTCGTCGGTAGCAATGAGCACGCGAAAGAACTTGTCCGGAAACGAACGGAATGTTGTGTCAACTTCGTTATTAGGTTACTGCTATTTTTTTACGAACGTTTGTGGAAAAGAAGGTGGTGTGGTGGTAAGGATTATAATCGTTCAACTTCAAATCATTCGGGATCGTATGAGCCTATGATCATCATTCAAACTGAGTCAAAAATTCCTACGGATGCTATGGCGACCGTGATGAGTTTAGTTCGCAGCAGAGATTTTTGATCATCAGACTACATATACGAAAAACGCTTTTCATAAGAATGGTGACTGGGAGATCGCTGATCTGCATTCCAGTAATTTACGAAAAATGTTCTTGCAGGCAAGCTCATTCCTGTGCCCTGCTTCATAGAATACACTTCGCATAATATACTGCATATGAAGAAAGGGAGGGTAACGGGTGCGGATCTCAGCGTCCCTGTTGCTTGAGACAAAGCTTCTACAGAGTTTTTAAATTAGAAGATAGTTTCTCGATGACTAGGAGACTGAAGGGATTGAGAACACACCAATAGTATAAAAAAATTTTCTTGCTTACTATACCTTACAATAACCCACTAGACAGGCCTCTTGCAACTTAAGATGCGTCGCTTTCAGTATTTTTAGCCACTCCGTCGGGTATCCATGATCCCTTGACTTTCTTTGCACAAACCTTTACCACATTTTACTGTTCGGGTCCGAACACCTCTCGCACTTGATTCGTTTCCTCGCAAGCATCCTCCTCAAGGGTCTTCGTACATTTGCTTGCTCTTTCGACTGCTGCTTGAGAATTTTGTCTTCTTCATGAATAACGTAGAATGCTGCTACAGATATCCTCGAATTTTCGGAAGAGCTCGAGCTAAGGCGTTCCTCATGGCGTTTGTTGGTTGATGCGAGAGAGTCCTAGTAAGAAGGCTTCCTGATAGCCTGCGTCACTAATCTCGGCCGCCGTCCATCAGAAGAAGGTCTGCCCAATTGCCCATATCACACACTTGAGGCGCTAGTTATGATTGTATGATATGCCAATATGTCTAAGGTGTTTGATCGACCTGAAAGGTGAAATTTTGAAAATTCCAAGATGCTCACCGGAAAATGGCGCTCCGTCGGATTGGAGACAGTTCATATTAAGCGGTGCCACCGAAAATAACTCCTTTAGTGAAAGAACGTTTTCTGCGTTCCAATCTACTCTAGCATATTTTTGATGAATTGGAAGACCCGTTTCACGAATACCATGCCTTAAGTAGCGTTGTGATGAATGAATACCGAAAAATTCGACTTTTGTGCTTTCGAATGGAAAAATATAGAACTGCTAAAAATTGAGCTTTTATGAGTATTTTATGAGAACACATTGGTGGAATTCGATTGGAAGAGAACGGTAAACATGAAGTGATATCGCTGGAAGTGACTATTGGAAACTTTGTGCAATTTCATCCCAACCTATTTACCGCTAACTTTTAAACAATTCACTGTTGCATTTAGTTATTGTATCTATGATTATCAATCAAGAAAAAACCTTATTGGTCAAAAGCTTAAGAAGTGCTGACGTGAAATGCCAAAATATTGAGTTTTTGGAATGTTTAAGTACTAAAAATTTATGACATGCTAAAGGGGTGAAAATCGAAGTGCTTTTTGTTTTTTAGACTTATTAGTAAAATGTCGGACTGAAGATAGATTTATCAGACTATGACAATGCTTAGAAACAGCTAAATGATCTTGTTTATAATCGTTAACCCTTCACGATCATGTGTACTCGTTTCGGTGCGCACGTCTCCTTGGCGCTGTCGCCTACTATGTACAGATTTTGATGCATATGCCACTTAATTGACCCATAACTTCGTTCTTCAGAGTCAACCTTTTCTGGTCTGAAAGTTTTCTTTTTTCGAACGAAATAAAAAATTCGGATCGAGTAATAGAATGATGATTTCAAAAAATCAGCCAGTCGTATCTTTACTAATTACTAGCTGTTGATTGTGCAAATACTTCGGTGTATGTAGAATCGTGTTCCCATCACACGCTCTCATCAAGTCACGCCCGTGACTGGTTGGTTGATCGTGGAAGGGCTGACGAAAGTGACCACAGCAGCTTAGTAGGTGCCATTTCCATATCAGCATTTTACTGATGATACTTGCCAGCTCTTAACTGTCGCTGCCTCGTTAGACGAAGCATAAGCATCCGAGCCACAAAAAAAAACATATTTTCCGTCTCAAAATGGCTTACTTGCTCAAAGTCGATTTTTTTGCCACATTAAACAGCCTCAAGGCGATCTCTAAAGTTGCCGCTGTTTAACCGACCTTTTATTAGCTCGAAAGTCCGGCTATCTCTAAACCCTGGCATGAATAAAGAAATGTAAAAATTTCGTACAAACTGCCCATTTCCTTAGCTAAAACTTTCGCGTGGTTGGTACTTTTTAGTCCTCAGAATTTGATGGCTAACGTTTAGGGGGCCACGCATCAGATATGGTATGATATGTACGTCTAGGCTGTGACGAAGGCCTTGCCGCCAAAACGTTAGCCGTCGGATTTTGAGGAAAAAAAAGTAGCAAACTCGTGCAAGTTTCGAATAAGGAAGAGGACAAATTTTTACTATTCAATATCTTCTTTTATTTATATACTTATGTCAAGGTTTGAAAAGATTCCCCTCCAGTTGTCTGTTATACTCAGCTCATTGTATTCATTCCGATAACGATGATTAATTTATACTAACAATTTTGAAATAATATAACGAAAATTTAGGATTATCAAGCTCTTTCACATCACATAGGTTCTCAATGAACTAACTGATGTGCGAAGTAGTTGTGCAGAGTCGTATTATCAACTGCCGATTTACAAACTTCCACGTTAGAAGCAGGATAATAATAGATGTAGTTAACACACATTTCTTCCTCTATGCCATAACCGCCCTGAAAATTATAATTATTGGAAGGTGATGCGAGGTCTTCGATGATGTTGCGCTGTGCTCCAGAATGGCGTAATAAACGGTTTGAGTCCCTGATACATGAACATCACGTTTTGAGTTCTGCTCTATCTGAGCATTCTCACTATTACACCTCACAGAATTTCCTGCTGTTTAAATTTGAATTATACATTAGACGAGATAAATTATGGTCCCATATCGCGAGAGATATAATCTTTAGACTAAAGAGTCACTTGGAATGCCTTTTGTTACTAGCCACGAGAGAATGAATTGCCGCATACATCCAAGAATGCTCATTAATATGCACAACTCTGAGTCTCAGGCAGGTTTTGGCACCGTGTTTCACTTTTACCGAGGTCGCGTATTAATCACTGCAAAACCGAGGCCATCTCTCTCTTTTTCTGCGATTTAGGGCGTCGAAGCCGTCAGCAGCTAAAAGTCAATGACTTGAACTGGGTAGATTGAGATTAATACCTTGGAGAGCACAGTAGATAGCTGAGTACGCAACTTTCGTAATACAATTAGGGCTTTTTCATTGCTGAAAAGGGAGTGTATCCAATGACCCTGACACCCCAATACTTGCCTCCAAGCCCTCCACATTCTCGGTTGCCTATAGTAGAACTCTAATGTACATATATAACTCGAATGTGAAACGCGGCTTTTTGGGCTCCTGCATCTTATTTGAGTTATCAAATGAGCGCTAAATGCCTAGGGCAAGAGCTCTGTCCAACAAAAAAAACTCTCAAATACTCGTGCAAAGTATGTCATGGATTAAAGCCATTGTGTATCTACCAGGGCAGACCAAATCAAGTCAGGTTGCTCAACAGATTCAACACCTTACGTGGTACCAGGATTGGTATCAGGGCAAAGATCTCGGCACCGTAATGGTTGGCTCGTTGATCCGATAATGGCGAACCACGGAATCATCCCGCCCAAGGCTCAGAGTTTACAAAAATCACTCAACATACTTAAATACATAGTTGCAATTTCATAATACTGCTATATTAGCGATACAATATGTAACTGAGAAATCGTACCAATGTGACAAGCGCCTCTTGAAAGCGTTTCATACACACATGTTGTGGACAGAACATCACCCTGAATCGAGCTGAGTTGAGGATGTATCTAATCTTTTTGAAACACATTCACCATACCTACCGGTAGTACTTGGACGTATGGACGAAGGTGAACGAAATGTTGCCAATGTGCACTGTAAATGGTTTGTCGCGATTGATCTCACCAATCTTACTCCATTTCTATACTGGGCTAGTGAAAATCCTGCGACCCACAAGGTGGGCGTGCAGCTGTGATCCGAAAATGTAAATTCCCTCGTTCTGCCAACTGAAACTTTGAGTGCATTCTAGATAAAATACGACTCTTTATACGGCAACGCATTTCTTTGCGATTTATCGATGACAAAAATTTAATCCAAAACATAATTTATTCAAATATATTGATGTTATCGCAGGAAGCACCCCAGCACGTTTTCAATTCGTTTCATTGCCTCACGACTGTCGCTCATGGTGGTGATATGATTCGACTATGTTGCCTACGAATGTTGTAGCGTGGATCTGCGAATCATCAGTAGACGCTAAAACTAGTGTTTAATTTCAGTTATGAGCATGTCCACTCACTCAACGTGGCCGTCCCAGAAGATGCTTGCATATATTCGTGGTGTCCACTCAACACTTTTTCTCATCCATCTGTCACCTGTTCTTCCATAAAATTTAGCACTTTTATTTAGCACTTATGTGATCTGTCATCACAGTGGCTTTTTTCATTGTGTGAATCCCAGTAGTTCTAGCATTAAATTCGTTTTTCGTGCCTCTTCTTGAACGGCGTAGATTACTAGTTAAGCGAGTCTCCTTGCAGTCTCGAGGAAAGCCTTGCTGTGGTGTCCATAGGAACGCTGTTGCTGACTGCCGGAGAGAGGCGGGGGATGCAGCTCGGCTCGATACGCGCCGATAGCAACATCACAACCATTCGGCCATAGCGCTCCATAATATTACCGGGCCTTTATATTTGTTCTTTGATATAGAACCTCTGGGATCTTCCAGATAAGATATATTGCAAGCACATTAGGTTTGCATTAATTCTAAATGGTGTGTATGCAAGTCATTTTCAGGAGACACTATCAAGTGCTATGTGAGTGGCGACCAGTATTTTTTGACGTGGTTGAAGCATTAATCCGCGTCATGTGACTGCGTTAGGAAAGAAGCGGAGAAGACTGCTGAAGCTAAAAGATGAACGTGAATGAAGTTTTTTAGTTTTCTTCTATCTTTTTATAAAATAATTTTTTTTTATTGTGAAATAAGAATCCATCCTACCTCCTGCAAGGGTGGTATTTAGTTATACCAATATATTGTTTTTTATTCTTTTATCTAGTGAACGTCTTCCCTATTTTACACTAAGTTCTATATTGGTTTTTGTTATATTGAGTTCATTAACTCTAATTTATATTTTGAGTCGATTGATATCGTCTTTACTAGTTTTTTTGAGAACCGGCAGTTTTATTGGTAAGGGGGTGTGTCAAAATATTCGCCACAAATGTTAATAATAATCCAGAATTTGGCTAAGATGTATATAATAGGTTCAAACATATAAGGAGGCCGATCCATTCATGTAAATATACTTCGCTTGCCTCGTAATCTATTACTGCCCTTTTTATGAGTGTAGTTGTCGTTTTTTTCCAGGTCTGATATGAATTATAAAAAGCAACACAAAGGCTTTTTTTTTTCTTTTCAGATTCGTGTATAATTATTGCGTGTGAAAACCGGAGGACGGGTGGGGTGTATTTGTTGAAAGTCTTCGTCGTAGTGTGGTTTTGGTTGATGATCGAGTAATGGTAGAAATACAATCCTTCACAACCAACTTTGTCCCCGGTTTTTTGTTCAATGTTTGGCAACTTTTGTCTTTTTTTTGCTATAGTATTTTTGATAGGCTCTTGTTATGTTGGTTTTGTTATTTTTATTAGTTTATCTATGTTTTTTACGTTTCGTTTTTTTAGTAGAGTTTTTTTTTTTTTTTTTTAAGAGATTGTAGGGTCTCCCTGTTGTATCGGGTTTTTGTTACCCTTTTTAATTTTGTTCTCGCCTTTTTTCTTTCCCCTTCTTTTTCTTAGTCCCCTTCTTTTCCACGCTCCCCTTTTTTACGAAAATTAAAATTCCTTTTGTCTATTTTGTTTTTTGGCGGGATGAATCCTTCGTTCGTAGGTGGGGCAAGACCCTGCACCTGGGTGGCCTTTATTTTGTTGCCTATTGTTGTTTTCGCGTCTTATCGTTTTATCTTGGTCGGTTTCGGACGTGATGAATTTTTATTATTTTTACAGTATATTGATTTTTTTAGTCTTCTTAGTTTTTGATAAGTGTATGCCACAGTCCTGAACCCCAACTCTATCCATTCGTTATTTCCATCTATCTCGCTAAGTCGGTCTCTCTCGTTTCTCCCAGTGTGTGTTTTCGTTAGTGTTTTTTTTGTTTTCTTTTTTCGTTTGTTCTGCTGGTCGTTTCATAAATCTTCCTTTTTTGGGTGTTTTTAGGGTGGAATAGCGTTTCTGGTCTCTTTAGTTGAGGTACTGTTTTGATGTTTGTTTTTTTCTAGTGAGTTTTCGGTACTGATTTAGGAAAGAATAAAGAAAAGATAAAAAAATAAAAAAGAAAGGAAAAGGAAAGAAAGAAAGGAGTGTGAAAGGCAGAAGGCGAAGGAAAAAGCTAGAAGGATTAGTAAGAATAAAAAGAAAGAAAAGGAAGAAGGAAGCGAAAAGAAGAAAAAGGATAAGGGAGAGTTATTAAGGGAGAGAGAAGTGGGAAGAAGTGAAGTAAAGATATTAGGAAAAAATCTGCTGTAATAAGAGAATAAAAAGGAAAACTTTTTTCCAATTTTTATTTTTATACTTTTTCTTAATCATGGATAGAGGAAGAACAATTTAGAGACCTACATATAATCAACGTAAATATTGTAACACGAAATCTTTTTGCTAGCTATAAGCATTGATTTTTTGCTTTTGGGTGCGAAATTAAAATAATATGGTTTGCCCCTATGTCCTCTTCCGTAGTGTGTATAGAAAAAAATAAAAAAAAAAAAAGTTAAAAAAAAGAAAGGATAATAAAGAATAACAATAAAAAAAATAAAAATATTTCTCTCTTTTTTTAAACAATATATGTATAAAAAAACTACATCTTCTTTATAAAAAAATTAACATGTTATTATTTTTTGTTTTTCCCTTATCTTCCTATAAACTCTCTGTTTTGGCGAGACTAAATCCTATCCCAACCCATCCAACATTTACTGGGTCTTTTATTTTTGTATTTATTTTTTTTTTTTTTTCTAGTTATTGTCCCTTGGTAGTTAGCAGCAAAAAGGAGAGAAAGATTAGGTAATAATCAAAAATAGGTAATGTATATAAAACATAGTTAAACACAAAATCTCCTCATTGTACTAGCATAGAGTCAGTGATAGTGCTCTGGTGTGAGTGTAGTTAAAATTATAAGAGGATTGTACAAGAAGTTGAAAAGGTAGAAGGCAGAACCCATAAAATCAATTGTTTTATTATTTGTTGATTATTTTTGGGTTTTAAAGCAATAGCCATCTATCACTTAAATTTTCTGGCCTTTGTGCTATTTTGATAATTTTTTTTTTTTAACTGAAAACGAGGATGGTAACTACAGCACCACATGATCTCCTGGCTGTTGTTGACAGAACTGCCGTGAGCATTGCCATTCGACTCTCTTTTGGGAAACCCTCTCTTTACTATGAGTCCCCTGAGTAACCTCGCTTGAGCCCAACATCAGCTGCTTTTGGCGCCTGCTTATGAAATTCTCGGATTTGACCTCTAATATTCCGGGTTGCAATGTGAGGAAACTGTGCTTTTTATAACATTATTGGGAGATGTTGATGTAATGTTTCTGGTTTTTCAGGCTGCGCAAGATAGGAGAGAAATATATGGGAAAAAACTATTCATTCAAGCTATTTGGTGCTCTTTGTTATTTTCTACGTGATCTAGCTGGAGTGTTTGGGCGTTTTAATAATTGGAACAAAGGGGGAAAAGGATTTTTGGAAGGGAACGAATGAAACGGCAACAGGGACAGATTCCTTGAGTAATAAATAGACGTGCGAATATGAATTTAGTGGAACCAGTTTAGAGTGACTCTCAAATTTAGGAAACCAAATAGACGCCCTGAGTCTTGGAAGTCCCTGTCCGCTGTTCTTCCTAGTTGTTTTTGTTAAATGACACGGTCTCCCTGATATTTTAATGACGCATTTCGGAGGAGGGTTGGGAGAGGGGGATAAGGGGGGGGAAAAAAAAAATGATTGATAAGTGATGAGAGGTCCACAAGGTACTGCCAAGGCCTCTTGTGACAATGGGTGTAGCTGTGGCTACATTTACTAATGTTTTTTTGCTCTTTTTAGTTCTGGTTATTATGTTGCCTTGTTTTTATTTTTACTTTTTGTTTTTGGTTAGTTATTAAAGCTACATCTTCCTTAAAAAAAACGCGAACATAAAACGGGAGAGAGCTAAGAATGAAAAGAAGCAAGAGGCAGATGGAGGAGAGAAGAGAGTAGAGAACTAAGACTACGGAAGTTATGTCCCAATAGTTAGCGCAAATTTTTTCAGTTATTGGTTGAGATGACTTAGCATATTTTTTTTTTTTTTGTCGACATATGGCCCTTGTTCTCTACGAGGGGAATTGGATAGTAGCTTTGTTAACTGATGATTGGCACATGTTCTATGTTTGGTGTTTGATTCTCCTGAGTTCCCCTACGCGGTTCGTGTTCATTGTGTTAATTTACGTGGAAAAATAAAACGGAGGGGACTACTATTACTTCGGGGGTTGCCTTCCTTCCTAACTCTTAATACACGCCTAAGTTCGGGAAGTAACGTAGCCAAATCAGTATTGTGGTAGTTGTTTTTGGTGCGCGCAGAAGAAGATTCAGACTGGCTATACAACTAAGACGGGGGCCTAGTAAAGCTTTATTCTAAAATGGGACATCTTACGCGGCTAATTAGTTCTTTCGAGCTTCAAGTTGTGTGGTCCTGCGGGGAATGCTGTTTGTTGAGTGCATTATGGTTCCTCCAAGATCGCTTCTGCTTAAAGTACGCGGTCCGCTAGGCAAAACCTCGTTATGTCGAACTAGGCTCTAGCTTCTGCCATTAAACACTGCTTAGGTTGTGTCACGGCACGCCCCCTGGCACATTTTTTAACGCCGCTTGTCGTGTCTCATAAAGCCTTGTCCTGCAGTATGCTGTTTTTTGTTTCGAATGGATTGTACGACGATCTGTCTGTTTAATGTCGCTGGGTTAAGAGATAACACGTCCAAGGAAGCCCTCTCTTATGCAAAGCGTTTTTCCTCCCCGACCAGTCTCGGAATATACCATACAGCCAAGAGAGAAATTATAATAAAATTGAAAATCTGGTTTTATATGGAGTGCGTGCCCGCCAATTCAAGGACGCCTAACATTTTTCCCCTTCGGGTGTCGCCTACGATTGTTCATATTTCTTGTTTTGCTTTGCCCCTGATCAGCTCGGTACGTAACACAGTATCAAATGATTTGGCGAAGCCACACTTTCGATGAGCCTAGAAGCTGAGAAGCCAATTCTGAGACAGGGCGGCTAAGCTCGTATAATTAGCGCTCGAAGTAGTCCCTGCCTCCCCTAGAAGGGCGTAACGAAAACGAGCACTGTCTTCATAAAATTTCGTGAACTTCGGAGCGCGCCTACTCTACAGTGCTTTTTTATTTGTTTAGTATTTTTCCACAACTACCCATAAGCTGCTAACGTTTTGCAAAAAGATCATATCAACGCCAGAGTCCGATACGTTCCATTCATTTGAATTTCTTAGCTATACATTTTATAACATTAGCACATAGTTTCATCTCCTGCGTGTCATATGTTTTCTG